>CM074740.1:37281724-37289224 GCA_037367245.1 Phrynocephalus guinanensis
CCATCTTGCCCTTAAAATCATTTTTGACCTTTGTTCACCCTCGGTTACAAGCTGTGCTTCACTTTTCATTTTTATTGAGTCACTATTCACCAAATAGGTCCCAACTGTCTCAGTGGGAGGAAAAATAAACACATAAAACATAAAAGGAGTATTGAGTTACTACTGGCCATGACATGCAAAATGCAATGATTCCTAGAAACTCACACGGGGAAAGCTAGGAGGCCAAGAAGGGTGCTCTTTACAACGCTCTGTAGTATGCTTTAGAACTGGGCTGTCCAACTTTGAGCAGCCCACGGACTACTTTTTTCTCCCAAACAGCCCTGCGGTCTACTATGATCTCCCCAAAGGCCTCTGTAGTCTACTTACAGGAGCACACACTTGGCAACCCAGCCAGGCCCTCCCCCTCCCCCTCTGTCACTGCGGTTGCTACCACGGCCGCGAGGCCACTTGCCCAGGCTGGAGAGGGCCGAGTGCACCCAGCGTCCGGCTTGGCCCTCCTCCTCCTCCTCCTCTTGTCATTGTGGCTGCTGTCGTGGCCGTGAGGCCGCTCAGCCAGGCTGGAGAGTGCACACAGTTCGGGAGGCTGGCCGAGACCCCCTCAGGCTGCCCGTCACCCACGGTCGACATGTTGTACAGGCCTGCTTTAGAACACTCTGTAGCAGCATAGCCAGATGCAAAGAAATGACTAAGAAGAAGCTGGCATAAAAATATCAGACATAAGATTCTGTCAAAAAAGAATAGATACAACCAGAACAATGTAATATAAACTAAACTGATTCCTAAGATTTTGCATGCTAAGATTATTGAGTGGTTTGTATGTGGTGTGTTTCTTCATGTGCATAAATGGAAAAAAAATCCTCAAGAATTTTGTACTTAAAATTTGATATGATACAAGAGCCAATGGCTGAAATACTGGTGCTTACCATAGCAGGTTGCACTAAAGCAGGTCCACTGTATCCATGGGGATTTGATGTGTTAACTCTTCCATACATTCCATTGATTCAAATGGGTCTACTCTAGTTTTGATTTCTTTAGCATAGCAAGTTGCAACTAGTAAAAGCCCATTTGAATCAATGGAATTTACACAGGACTTTGCTCATTTAATTCCTACTAATTATATAGGCAAGTGGCTATGCTGAGGAACTTGTTATGCTAAGCCACAAGATTTCAGCCAATGTTATTAAAAATATCAACATTGCATAAGGAGCAACAGTAAGCAACAAGCATCTCAGATTGCTGAAAGACAAATAAACTTCCAAGTGAAGATTACTGTACCAACTGATATGGCAGTTTATTGATATGGAGGAACAATGGCATTATTAAGGAAATATGATAGTTTGGCTTCATAGGACCAACAATAAACTACTTTTAAGACTATAAAATCTAACATTTTGTATGGCATCCCTGATCACAGGAGAATGATAGCTCTGGTAAATAACAATATTACACCGAATGACTATATGAAACTTTTGTTCATGTTGCCATCATTCCCATACACATACATCAATATATTCAAGCTAGCCTTCCTCCCTGCTCTAAAGACATATTTTGAAAATTTTCAGTAAGGAAATATGCCCTTACCAAAATTCTACATACAGTATTTCTAACCTGCAAAAAAATCAAGCACAAATGTTTAACTGCAGCTACTAAGGACTTATGAGCACCATTACATTGTCTGTCATTCCACTCTATCCTCTCTTGAACCAGTCATGATTATGAATTAAGCCCTTCTGGCAGTCTTCGAAACGGAAACTCAAATTAATTTTACATATGCCATAAATCATGTCTATTATAATGAAATCTCTTCATGTCTGGAGTAGGACACTGAGCCTCATGATTAACAAAGGTTTAGTGTACCAAAAGCAGCACCATCTATTGGATAAAAAATATAGGTTAATATCTACTTTATCCGCTGTGAAACTGGACTTGAGTATAAATGACTGCAGCATATCTTTAGTTTCACAACACGCTCCTGGAGGATGCTAGTAATGCAACCGACATTACTGTGTGGCACATACAAGCAAGCACCCAATTGACTGTTCTACTCACAAGAAATTGGTATTTATCAGGCAATCTGATTGTTTACCACAACATGATCCATTTAATTTGTTATTTCATTGTAAATGGTTAGCAAATTACAGAGGAGGGGCAGGCAGCCCGATTATATGAATGTGAATTCCTTCAACATTAATTTGATTATGTAAGTTGCAGTGTCAAAAGGGGTGGGGCAGGGAGATCAGATTTCAACAAATGTCCAAAAGATGAATGGATTATTAATGGTAAAGGTTTCCCTGGCAAACATAAATCTACATCCGATGCAGTTAGTCTGAGGAACTCCACCCTTGCTATTCCAGTCAGACATTCTACTGTATTCCTAACCACGCTGGAGTCGAAACATCACTGCCATTCAACGGAGAGAGCCTTCTCCTAAGTGGATTGAGAGGCATCCGGTAACTGGCTGCCTGAACACGCAGTACAATCTAACACTTGGCACAGGCAGGTTGATGCCTGTTGTCAACACTCGGTGGAACGACAAGCAACATATCATTCCTTCTCACTTTCACACCCCTCTCTCTCCCTGTGCGTGTGTGCGTGCGTGTGTGCGTGTATGTGTGCGCGTGCGTGTGTGTGTGCGTGTGTGTGCGTGTGTGTGTGCGTGCCGATGAAGAGTGTTTCCTCCAGCCTGTTTCGAAGGACTCCACACGCCGCCCCTCCCAGCCCCTTGTACCATCCCCGCTTTCTCCTGCAAGACTCGTCGCAAAAGGCAACTGCATGAGCCTCTCGCTGCCTCGTCGCACCGGGAGGCAAGAGACGAGCCCTCGGCCAGCGAGCTCTCTTCCAGGCCGACGCGCCAGTGCGTTGCGTTGACCGGGTGGAAGTGAACAGAGAGGCAGCCCCACGCAAGCAAGGCTCCTGAGAAGCCGGGGGGAGGCTGAGAGCCCGCGGTGGCTGCGCTCGTGGGACGCCCAGATTCATGTCCCTTGAGCTCACCGGGCTCATCATCCTGG
This sequence comes from Phrynocephalus guinanensis, assembly GCA_037367245.1. Taxonomy (NCBI): domain Eukaryota; kingdom Metazoa; phylum Chordata; class Lepidosauria; order Squamata; family Agamidae; genus Phrynocephalus; species Phrynocephalus guinanensis. The sequence continues at coordinate 37,284,733 of CM074740.1, forward strand.
TGGCAGAAACAGCCGAAGTTCCCAGGCAGACCCTGACCGAACAGGTGCCCCTCCTCGCCCCAGGGAGAGACACGGGGGCCTCACAGGAGGCGCTTGCCTTGTCCAGGTCGTTACCACGACGGTGTGTGTGTGTGTGTGTGGGGGGGGGGCGACGAAAGGGGGCAGGGAAGGGAGGTTATCCTTATCCCGGAGGCTGGCAAGAGGAGGAAGGAGGGCACGGGAGGGAAGGCGAAGTTGCCGGCGGCCCCATTACATCCCCCGCCCGCCCGGCTGCCCTACGGACGCTCACCTAGTCGGCCCAAGCAGAAGAGCTGGAGAGAAGCGAGCAGCACCTGCCGTAGGACGAGCATTTCCAAACCGTCCCGGGGGCTTCCGTTGTCCGTCCTCCCGAAAGCCTTGTTGCGCTGCCGTCCGCTTGGATGCCCCCTGGGCAAGCCGGGCGCTTCGCCTCACCGGAGGCTCGGCGGCTGCCCCGGGGGGGCTCCTTCCTCCCAGGCCCAGGGGGCTCTCCGGACACGCTCCTGAAGGGAAGCCGGCGGCTGGGCGGCGGCGGCGGAGAGAGAGAGAGAGAGAGAGAGAGAGAGAGAGAGAGAGAGAGAAGAAGAGAAGAAGAAGAAGAAGAAGAAGAAGAAGAAGAAGAAGAAGAAGAAGACAATCCCTTTAGCGGGAAGGACCCGTGAAAGAAGCTGGCGGCAGGAGCCGGCTTGCCGAGCGCATCCCGCGCGCGCTCGCCCTCTCCAAGACTTTCCGCCGCTCCCTCCGCTCCAAAGGAGGCGAAGAGCAGGAGCGCTCGCGCCGCCGATACGCGCGCTCTCGCGAGGGAGGGAGGGAGGGAAGGGAGAGCGGGAGGCGGAGGGGGGCGCGCTCCGGTGGGGAGGAACCGTGAGCTGAAATGGGGGAGGGTGGAGTCTCGCGGGGGAGCCCAGGGAGAAAGGGAGGGCGCTAAAGATGAAAGCGAGCGAGAGAGAGGTGCGCGCGTGCCCGCGCTTAACGACAACTCCAGAGGGAGGGATGCGAAGGAGCGCCTCTAGGAGCGCCTCTCTCTCGGGTGGCGTGGAAGCCGAAGGCCCCCCCCCCGCGCGCTGCTTGCTACCCATTTCATGGCCTCCGTCCCCCTTAGGGAGGCCAGTGGCGGGCCAAGGGGAAGAAGGCTTCCCGGCGATCAAATGCCGAAGGAGAGGCCTTCCTCCTCCTCATGCACATGAGAAAGGGGGGGGGGTGTCTGCGCCTGTAAGCAGCTCCCGGATGGCAGGCGTCTGCATGCAGTGTATCGTCGGGCAAGAGAACGGGGTTGGGGAGGCAAACTGAACGGCGCTCACCGAGCTTGCAGTAGCGCCTCTGTAGCAATAGAGAAAGAGGTGCCACACGCAACCAAAAACGGACAGGGGTGTTTGTTCTCCCACCCACCCCCATCCCAAGTTGGCCACCAAGGATTACCGGAACGTTTATTCCCCCGGTTCCCTTGCTGGGCACATCCCAGTTTTACTGCTCCAGAAGATAAGATTGGCACAAGTGGAGAAAATGTGAAAGGCAGCAGATTCCACTGCTGTGTGGAGAAAATGCTTAGCTCCCTGTCAATAGTATCCTCTCAGGCTGGCTCCCCAACTTCCGTAAAAATATGGGACTGAGCAAAGAAACCGCTTTGGGGCTTGAGATCATTTCAGCTTGAGCTGCCAGTGACCCAATCTGGCATTTCCTGTGCGCAAAGGCTGCATTTTATTTTCCAGCCATTACCAATATTAAATGGTATATTTTCAAGTGGGCCTGGTTTACATAGGTATTATTCAGGCATCAGAATCAATGCCGGAGTTGAAGTTTCTAAAAAAACAACAAGCAGTTGGAATCCGGCCCTACTGAAAATGGATGCAACTTGGAGGTGTTCCTCAAGGGGCTACTCATTGCCATGCCATTTAGGAGCAGGTCCCAATGACATTTTCACCCTATACTTACTCTGCTTTATTTGCTGGATTTCACTGGAGCATCATACGGCATCAAATCTCCATTCATAATCCTGCCTTGTTTTTTTTCATTGTCCCTTCTGTCTTTCTTCTGAATGCTGCAAATCCATTGAAGAAAAAGATGGAGCAGCCGCACAGTGCCTTCTAATTGCTAACGTGAGGAACTTGGCATCTGGAAATGCCCCACACCTGAGAAAGGTGTTTTGACTCCTGTTAAGCAGTAAGCATGATGTTACTCTGCAAAGGTGGTTTCATTCCAGGAATATGGGTTGCCCCAGGAACAGAGTACAGTAGCTTCTTTCCCATTGTCATATTTACCATAATTAATTTCAGAGTTGTTTATTACATCAATTTTAAAAAATGGAAACTTGGAATTAAGATAATTCCTGAGTAATCGCAACCATTAGCAACCCATGGTACAGTAGGGGCTCATTTTCTAAGAATCCAGGTCCAATGCGGATCCAGGTAAAAGGTGTGGCTTCTGCACTAGCATGTCTATAGTAGAAACTGCAATACTGGTGTTCAGTTTGCACTACTCTCCCATACATGTGTCACTTGGCAATTGGGGAAAAAGCTGAACATGCTATTTTAATCATTCTAATGTGGAAGGAACATTTATTTTTCACAATTGCAAAAACAGGTTACAGGCGATACCATTTATTTTTCAGTTAACATCCCTTTCAGTACCTCAGCTATCAATCAACAGCTTCATTCACAGCTGCATGTACAGCAGCCTTCTTTTTGTCAAGGGAAGGGAAGGAGTAAAGTCCTAATTAGCTGTAAGAAGCACTGTAGATTTTAAAGGAATATGCAAGTACTGTACTTTTGCTTTGTTCTAAAGGTGGGATATAATGAATTCAAGATCTGTTGCCACACCTGTCCCAGAGAATTAAAAACATGATGAAACAGACAGTGTAGTATCTTTTGTTGAAACAGTTTGTAGATGTATGAATAAACAAACTTATTCTGAAATGTGTGTTAGGGGGGTATACTTTTAGGAGCCAGAGACCACATCATCAGATGTATGGAATAGTATCCTTGGGAATGTTATTACAAACTGGTGTTCAAAGGTGTGCTGTTGTTCTTCTTTTCCGCATTCTAGAACTCTCGAAGAATCCCCCAGGCAGAATCCTAGGACCTCCAGCCCACAAACACATACCTGCAGATACCTTTATTTCAATTACAAGGTTCATGGTTCCTTCAAAGCTTTCTTCCAGGTCTTAATTTCCTACTGTAATGCTTCTTCTGAGGAAGTTGCCCCCAATGCTTCTTGGGTGATGGTGGTTGTTCAGGAGGTGCCCGGTTATGACCAAAAATATGCTCACACAAAAGATGTGGAAAAACTTAGTCTGAAAACGAACAATCAGAAAGTACAAAATAATAAGATACTTAGGAATTGTTATTACAAAAAAAGTAACCTGATGAAAGAAAATTATCTTACAATTCAGAAAGAAATAAAGAAAGATCTGGAAGACTGGGACAAGCGTCAAATATCAATGATGGGCCAAATTTCGACAATCAAAATGTCAGTTCTGCCAAAGCTATTATTTTTATTTCAAAATTTACCATTGTACTAAATTACAAGTACTTCAAAGTTTTAGTTACGCTGATTTCAAAATCAGCCAACGTTGGATGAACTGTGGAAAAAGCTACTGGATATGACAGAACTAGATATGCTCTTGCAGACACTACAGGATCAACCGAGACACTTTGTTAAATGAGAGCTGGAAGATGTTATATAACTGGGGGTCTGCTGTTGTTGTTCTTTTCCACATTCTAGAACTCTCCAAGAATCCCCCAGGCAGAATCCTAGGACCTCCAGCCCACAAATGTACACCTGCAGATACCTTTATTTCAATTACAAGGTTGAGGCTTCCTTCAAAGCTTTCTTCCAGGTCCTAATTTCCTACTGTAATGCTTCTTGGGAGGAAGTTGCCCCCAATGCTTCTTGAGTGATGGTAGTTGTTCAGGAGGTGCCCTGTTATGGAGCATAACAAAATAAAAGTACCATCTGTTTAGCTTCCCTGGGACATCTGGAACATTATATGAAAAAGCAATGCTAATTCAGTTTTTAAGCAGTGTTCTGTCTCTGTATAGGCAGGTAGATATGAGCTGTAGGAAGAACATGGCATGCCTCTGACTAGGCATATTTTATAGTATCTGCAAATATTATGATTCATCAGTTTTTTTAAAAAACCGCAACAACATCCCGGCTACAAATGTCACCAATACTAATACCCAAGGATCTTGATAGTTCCATAATTTATCCACAGCTGCAATCAAGTCATAAATGCAGTTTTCATGGATCTTGGCCATGCAATGTTTCCTGAGCAGCACTATTGTTCTAATAAGGCTTGGCCTCCTGGTAACTTTAGATATGAAATGGAAGTCACTGGCTGACTTGTTGAGGACTGGCACTGGATCGAATTAGAATTTGAAAACATTACCTTTTTAGGGATTATGCCTCTCAGAACTCCGGACAACATGGCTGATGGTCATGCAAGCTGTGGAATTTTGAGAGCTGTTTTGTTTTT
>CM074740.1:37894224-38059889 GCA_037367245.1 Phrynocephalus guinanensis
TGGTCTGCTAATATACTGCCCCATACCACTTCAAGTAGTCTCTGGGCAGTTTACAGTTTAATTACAGTATGCAGGCTACACATTGCCCCCCACCCCACAAGCTGGGTACTCATTTTACCAACCTTGGAAGGATGGAAGGCTGAGTCAACCATGAGCCTTCTACCTGGGATTGAACCCCAGGTTGTGAGCACAGTATTACCTGCAGTACAGGCATTTCAGGCTGTGAATTAAATCTACTAGCCAACTGATTTTATCTGATTTTGATTTTGAGCTATTGTAACTATTGTTGTTTATTGTTTAAATCTGTTATTTTTAATATTACTGTGTTGCACACCACCCAGAGTGGCCTTGGCAGCAATATAAAAATCAAAGAAAGAAAGAAAGAAAGAAAGAAAGAAAGAAAGAAAGAAAGAAAGAAAGAAAGAGGGTTTCTTAGCCATGACTAATTTAAATGTTATTGATTTAAATGGATCTGCTCCACATAGAATTAGCATCAGCTTTTGCCTATTGAACCAGTATATTCTCATTTTGGTAATAGGTAGTAATGTTGTTTTCAAAGAACTCTACATCATTTGCAACAGAGTATAATGTCAAAGCATCACATTTTAGCCCCAGGAAACATTTGCCCCTCCACAAGCCAACAAATTACTGCATCCATCAGGCCTAGCCAAAATAACAAGTGGTGAGGAATAATGGAAATTGTGGTCCTGGAGAGTGACCTTACCCCTTCTCCTGCTCAAGTGTTTAAGGCACTAGTCTGAAATATATGGAAGAGCCAGACAGATATTTGAAAAAAAATCTTTATTCTGTTGAACTCTGTTGGTAATTCATTCAGTTCAACTGATTGGAACATTATGTGGACATTGCAATTTGTAAACAGTATTCAATATGAAATGCTTGTTTTAGCCTGATATGTTCATTACTGGAAGCTGGAGCCAGGTATTTGCATGGTTTAATATGTCATTTTTATAGAAATATCTTCATAATATTTTGTTATGCATGACTCACATGATTAGCTATATACCAGAAGAACTGTACATATTTGGGATTTCATTTACTGGGTGAATAAATTGTAGTTTTACTCAGTAAATTTCATCCAGTGAAAGGTTAGGACATACATTTTCATTGCAAGATAGAGTAGCTCTGACTCTAAGAGCATGTTGATTCTCCTAAATCATATATCTCTCTCTCTCTCTCTCTCTCTCTCTCTCTCTCTCTCTCTCTCTCTCTCTCTCTCATTGTATTGTTTTCTACATTTTCAGCTATGGTATGCATAATCTGTTGTATTTTTCACCTGCGGTTTTAGTTTTAATAGATAATATGCTAGACAGAAGGCTGCCTCTTTTGTGTTCTGAATTAATTTAGAACACCTATTGCCTGCAGTGAAATGTTTGCTGTGCTGTTGTTTCAGATCCACGATGCATCAGAGGGAATGTGTGATTATGGCTCCCACATATGTGCACCCATAATCAATTAAGTTATTCAAAACTTATTTAGCACAGCATAACTTAAAGGCCCACTGAACAAAATCCAGTCCATCACCTGGACCATGGTTTGCTCAATGCTTGAAAAAAAAAAACCTTTCTCCATCCCAGGTAAACAATGCCAGGTGAAGGATAAGATGGCACCCTCCTCATTCCATGCCCAAAGTCCAGTTTGAGAATTGTTCGCTACCTCAGTGGTTTAGGACTCTGGCTACAGAGCCAGAGGTTGGGAGTTCAATTCCCCACTGTGCCACCTTAACAGGGACTGGACTCGATAATCCATATGATGAGTAGTAGTCGAATTCATTTCTGGTGATGAGAGACCTTCTTCTACCACACCCGAGGACAACTGGCTACAGCATCATTTCCCCCAAACAACATAGTTTTCTGCTGTTTGACCTAAGCCAATCAGGGCAAAATTGGTAATATATGGTTATCGATCCCCTAGCCATCTTGGAGGAGCAATGGAAACATGGTGGAATGGAAAGGGAGTTACCTACACAGCAGCCAGGATAGCCACTGCCACGACAGGGCACAAGATTCACTGGTAAGATGAATGGAACGGCTTATTCTTGTTTACTGACTGTGGGTTGACCCACCTGTCCTTGGATGGCATGAGATGGTTGTTTTAGATTGGTGAATAGATATTGCTTTGGTTGACTGAATGGCTTCTTAAAACAAATAAATCTTTCCGCAGATTTTGCCATAGAGTATAAATGAGAATAATTATATTAAGTTAAATTAAAGCACTGATGGGGTTACAAATGCTGCAGAAAATTTCCAGCTTCAACTATTTATGTGAATAACAAAGAAAAAATATATTTTAAGCTTTTGAATATTAAATTATTAAGCTAATAAATCAGATAAATCCAATGATTATGTGACTCACATTTACCAAGCAGAGGTAACTTCACCCATGAGCTCCTTACGTCTTGAATTGATTAGGAAAAGCAATATTTATGAGCGCATGTAAAAAGTTGTGCTTCTTTTTTTTGTTTTTTTTTGTTTTAATATATATATTTATTTAGTGATACAGACAAATTGGGGAAAGGGTATAGGGAAACATAAACAAGGGGGGTACAAAATACAGAGAGGTGTGAGTTGGTAGTCACCTATATCTAATTGCCACTAGTTTCAATATTTCTACACATCTAAACTGACTCATGTTTATCATAACGTATGTACAATAATGCTTTTCTTAATTCTCTAGCTTTTGTTATTATTTTCTCTCTTCTTCATCCATACATAATATTTTTCCCAGACTTTATGGTGATTATTCTTCCTGGAATCATCTAAGCATTCTGATAATTTATCCATCTCTATTGTTTCTAAAATTTTAGACATTAATTCCTGTTCAGATGGTATTCCAGGATCCTTCCAGTATCTGGCAAAGACTAATCTTGCTGCAGTTATCATATGAATAGCCACATATGTTTTTCCTTGTTCTAGTGAATCAGGCAACATATTCAATAAGAAAATCTCTGGTTTAAATTCGAGACTTATCTCTAGGACACCTTCTACAATTTGTTTAACTAACATCCAAAATAATCTCGTTTTTTTACATAACCACCACATATGATAAAATGAGCCCTCCTTCTGTTTACATTTCCAACATAAATTTGAGATTTGAACATTCATTTTCGCCAACTTGACCGGGGTCATATACCACCTATAAAATAATTTATATATATTTTCCTTGAAGGTAACCGACTTGGTTAACTTCAGGTTTCTTTTCCATATTTTTTCCCATTTTTCAAACTCAATATTGTGGCCTATATTTTGTGCCCATTTAACCATACATTCCTTCACTGTCTCTTCCTGAGTATCGAAGTCGAGTAAAAAATTATATAAGCATTTAATATGTTTTTCTTTTGTTTCTATAAGAATTCTGTCGAAGGGTGTATTTTCTAAATAAAAACCTTGTTGATTATCTTTAGCATATCTAGATATTAACTGAGATCTCGTCCACCAGTTCATCTCCACTCCCTGCATCTCCAATTCTTGTTGTGATTTTAAAGTTCCATCCGGTTTCAAAAGATGTCGATACCTCAAAATATTCTTGTCATCTCTGAAAGGTGGAAGAGTGAATGCTTCTATTGGTGTCACCCACCAGGGAATTTTCATATACATCTGTTTCTTTATTTTACTCCATGACCATAACAAAGCTTTCCTTATTATGTGGTTATTGAATTGCTTAAAGTCCTCTACTCTGTTATACCATAAGAAACCATGCCATCCCCATTTCAGATCATGTCCTTCTAATTTTAGCAATCTTGTATTTTCCAGTGTAATCCACTCTTTAATCCATGTCAGGGACGCTGCTCTATAGTATAATAATAGATTTGGGAGCCCCATTCCTCCTCTTGATTTATGGTCTTGCAAAGATTTCCGCTTTATCCTCGGTCTCTTGCCCTGCCATATAAACTTGGAGATGCATTTCTCTAAATCCTGGAATATTGATTGTTTTAGTACTATTGGAATTGTTTGAAACAGGAATAATAATTTAGGGAGAATGTTCATTTTAATTGTTGCTATTCTTCCTAGCAGTGATAACTGAAGATGTTTCCACTTTTCCAAATCCTTTTTAATCTCTTCCTTTACTCTTAAATAATTGTCTTTCATCAAATTACTAGTCTTTTTTGATATAATTATGCCTAAGTATTTTACTTTTTTCGCTTGTTGGAACTTTTTAATCTCTAATAGCTGTCCAATCTCCTGTTCTCTCATATTTTTAGTTAGTATCATAGTTTTTTTTTCTGATTAACTTTTAAACCAGCTACTTCTCCAAATTCTTTAAGTTCCTTCATCAAACTTACTGAAGAAGTTAGAGGGTTTTCTACAACTATAAGTAGGTCGTCCGCAAACGCTTGAATCTTGTATGTTTCTCCTCTTACACTAAGACCTTTGATTTCCTCTGAAATCCTCACTTGATGAATCAGCAATTCTATTACCATCAAGAAGAGAAGCGGGGAAAGTGGACACCCTTGCCTTGTGCCTTTCTGAATATCAATTTTGGATGTGCACTCTCCATTGATTTTAATTTTTGCTGTTTGTCCTACATATATAGCTTTGACTGTTTCTACAAACCTCTGCCCCATCTCCATCTCTTCCATCTGTGCTATTAAAAAAGACCAGTTCACGTTATCGAAAGCTTTTTCTGCATCTATAAAAATTAAAGCCGCTTGTCTTCCTGGATGTGCTTCATAATACTCTAAATAGTTAATAATATTTCTTAGATTAGAGTGCAGATATCTCTTTGGAAGAAAACCCGTTTGGTCTTTATGGATCACCTCTGCCAAAACTCTCTTCAGTCTCGTTGCTAAAATTGTTGCAAAAATTTTATAATCGGTATTCAGAAGCGAAATTGGTCTATAATTTTGTATATCTTCTGGGTCTGTCCCTTCTTTATGAATAACTGTGATTAATGCCTCCTTCCATGAATTTGGGATTTTTTTCTCTTCATGAATTTCATTCATCATTCTTTTTAATGGTTCTACTATAATGTCTTCTAATTCTTTATAATATTCTATTAAAATCCCATCACTTCCTGGCGATTTCATTTTTTTCTGCTTCCTAATTGCTTCTAACACTTCTTGCGTTGAATAAGGTTGATTTAATCCTTCTTGTTGTGTTCTAGAAAGCCTGATATGGTTTTTCTTCTGTATATAATCTCTTTGCTTTTCTTGAGCTACATCCACTTCTTTATACAACCTCACATAAAATTCCTCAACAATTTTCTTTATCTCCTCCAATTTTGTGGCAGTCTCTCCATTTTGTCTTTTCAAACTCATTATTATGTTCTTGTCTTTCTCCCTTTTCAATTTGTGCGCTAACCACTTTCCTACTTTATTTGCATTTTCAAAATATGATTGTTTAACAAATCTCAATTTATTTGCCATATCTTCTGCCACTAGTATATTTATTTTGTGTTGTATAAGTTGAAATTCTTGTTTCAACTGTTCAGTTGTAACATTTTGTTTTAATTGAGACTCTGTCCTCTTTAGTTCTGTTTCTAAGTCTGCATATCTTTTATTTCTTCTTCTCCTTTCTATTGCCGATATTTTGATAGCTAGCCCTCGAAAATAACATTTCCCTGCTTCCCATACACTTTGATTTGATACATCTTGTGTGTAATTCCTTTGAAAAAACTCTTTCATTTCTTGTCTTATAAGTCGTATATTTTCTGTTTTTTTAAGAATGTTACCATTCATTCTCCATTGTGTAGGAGGCTTAAATATTTGTAATTCCATAATAACTATACAGTGGTCTGACATTAATCGTGGTAGAATCTGTACCTCTTGTATGTCTTTCATCCATATTCTAGGGACCCAACATGCATCAATCCTTGACCAAGATTGGTGTCTATCTGAAAAAAAGGTGTAGTCTCTTGTATATGGATATCTAGTCCTCCATGCATCCACTAAAGCCAATTCCTTTGCCAGCATGAGAAATGCTCTTGGAATTAAAGTACGTGCATTTGTTTTTGTTTTTTTACTGGAATCTAACTCTCTGTCTAATACTGCGTTAAAATCTCCCACCAGGCAGCACTCCTCGTACTGTCTAATCCTTGGATCCTTATATAATTTTCCATAAAAATCACTCTGATTACAATTGGGGGCATAAATGTTAACTATCAAAACTCTTTGTCTTCCTTTATTTACCTCTACCATCAATATCCTTCCATCTTCGGAAGCAAATATTAATTTAGGTTGTAAATTTTCTTGGACATACATAGCTACTCCCCTTTTTTTTTCTTTAGCAGATGCTGCAAACAGGGTTCCCAGTTTCTTATTTTCTATTAATTTCTCATCTGCCTTTTTCAAATGTGTTTCTTGAATACAAATTATTTCTGAGTTTAATTTCCTCAAATGATAAAACATGTTTTTGCGCTTCTGGGGTGAGTTGAGTCCATTTGTATTTATTGACAAGATTTTGAAATTTGCATTACACATATTTAAATTTTTACTATTTTTATTTTTAATTCTTCCTTCCTTTCTTTCTTCCCTGTCTAGGGCTTCCTTTAGTTTTGGAAGTTTCTGCCCCTTGTTCTTCTTCCTCTCCTGATTCCTCTCTCTGTAACTTCTCCTCACCCTTCTCATCCTCCTCATCTTCTTCCTGGTCCTCATCCTCAAATAATCTCTTCAATATCTGTTCTGCTTTCATTGTGGAGGTTACATAATGCCTCTGAGCTGCAAATTCAAATGTAACTCCTTCTGGGGAAAGCCATCTGTAAGATATATCCTTTCTCCTCAATGTCTTAATTAACTTCTCATATTGTTTCCTTATCTGTCTAATTTTCCAAGGTACATGTTTTTAAGCCTTTATATGTTTACCATCTTTTATAAATGTCTTACCTTGGATTGACTTCAGTACCTTATCTCTAAACCCAGATCTCTTAAGAACCTAATCTGTAATTCTCTAGGGAATTGCATTTTCCTAATAAAAGCTGATGATGTTCTTTTTACTGTGTCCACATTAGATTCAATTTCTTCTTTCTCCAGACCTGTCCACTCTGTTAATATCTCAACAGCTATTTCTACCTCATTTTGGCCCTTCTGGTCTGGGACATTTTGTAATCTCAAGAGAAAATTTGCATTTTCAAATTGAATCTGCATTAGGTCAGTATCTTCCTGTTTTCTTTGTCTTTCCATATCTCTTATTATTTGTTTAGTTTTTTCTGTTTCCTTTTCCATTTTCTTAGTTACTGAGAGTGATTTCTGCATGTCTTGTTTAAGTTCTGTAAGTTCTTTTTCTATATCTTTCTTATATTCATGCAGATTCATACACTCAAGTTTCATATCATCCATTTTTTTCTCCAGCCTTTCTAGTCTAGCCTCCCATTTTTTGTTTTGTTGTTCCTGACGTTCAAAAAAATTATTCTGTTGTGCTTGCATTACATTCTGTTGAGTTTGTATTGAAGCCAACATCTTTTCCACCATATTCTGCATGGAAATGACCTGGGATTCTTGGTTTACTAATTTCCCTATCGAGGATTCTAGAACTGGTGAGGATTTACCACTCCCAACCCCTCCTTTAGCCCTTGTTGCCATGACAACAATACAAACAGGGGATGGGCAGTATATAGGTATTAAACAGTACTAACAACCATACACAGTAAAAATGAATTAGCAGTAAACTTCAGAACGAATCCATTCAGCAAATATATGAATCAAGCCTCAAAACAAACAGTATCTAAAATTATATGGTAGGGAAGAAGTCAGAGTATTTCTTTAAGATATATACTTCTCAGCCTTCCCCCTGACGGTTCTCCCGATCCGGCAGATGTCGGTGTCTCTTTTACTCTTCACTCCAAACTCTGCACATCAGTTTATTATCCCTCAGCCAAACAGGTGAGCTGATAATGAGTATCCGTTTTTCTCCGTTCTTCTCTTCTTCTTTTCCCTCCCACAAGACCCGCTTCTGAGTTGTGCTTCTGAGCTGGAAAGCCGCTTTCAAAAATAGAACTAGTCGTCGTAAGAGCAGTTTTAAGCCAAATCCTCAACTAACTGGTGCTCACTTCTAGTTAAACTTGCTTTGGATTGCAGCCCATGATTTCATACATTTATATGTATATGTTTGGAAGGATGTCACACTGACTGAGTTTAATTGAAATTACTCCAAGTGTGTATCATGCACCTGTGGGGAAATGCTAGGGAGGAGGAGGAGGAGGAGAGTATTATGCAATATGTTCTCAATAAATTTCATTTAATTTTTTTACATTTTTTGTTTTCTACACTAAACAAAATAAAAACAAATATGTTGCTTGTCTCCTGTCGTGTTACAAGTCAATCACAATTTCCCCCAAAATTTCAGCCCAATATAATTCATATCTCCTTTCCCAACTTAAAAGAACATTCTATCTTTTACTTACATCTATTTCCATATAATACAAAAAATAGAGATAGCAAAATACAATAATGAAGTAATGTGAATGATCTTAACAGTATACTCAGTCATGATAATTAATTCTTCAATTGGCTAAACTACTTATGATATATTTTAACTGACTTAATATATAATAGATGTCATCAAAAAGGTATAGTTACCTATTTTTCTAAGAGACACCTAATTTCAAAAGTCTTCTGTAACTCGAGTTAGTACTTCATGGGCTATCATAATAGAGTTACATCTTGGTCTACATATTTCACTCTATGTATACAAGTTCTTATCTATATCTAACTAACAGATTAACATTTATTTATACTTCAAATTTGTCTTCACAATTGTTTTCCATTTCCCATATCATGACAACAGATTAATAGCTTTAGACTGTCAGAATTCAAAGTACAATATTTTTACGTAATTGATTCACTAAGCCAAACATTCTCTTTATGGATTTTCTCTTTTTTTGCCAATTCCACCATCTTTACAAGTTGTTTTTCTATCTTGATAGATACTTTGCTGCTGGAAAGTTCCCAAGCTTTTTTCTCCTCTGCATTCACATCCAAGAGAACAAATGTGCCTCTCTGGATTTGGTCCATCCACAGATTTAGTCCTCACAGATCTTATTGCATTTGTCTGCAGACTAAGATCAGCTCTCTGTTTGGGTTCTATCTCCAGATCAAGATTAATTTCAGCTCTCTTTACGAGTTCATCCTGCACAGCTCCCACTGTAGTCATCTGTAGACTAAAATCAGCCCTCTGATCTGGCTCTGCATCCTGATCAAGATCAAAAATCTCTATATCCTCAGAAGAGGGTTCCATATGTAATGTGATAATGTCTACTATTAGCTTGGCATTTTCCAGCTCATTGTGCTCTTATAGCTCACATCAAAGGGTTAATATTACTTAGTTGTAGTTTCTTCCACTCAGTTTCCAAGAAGGAGGGGTTTAAAAGCAGGAATCTGGATTGAAGAAGAAAAAAACGGGGAAAGAAGCAGACAGAGAGCAGCTTATTTTGAAAACAATGGAGTCCAACCAAGGGGCTTATACTCACCCCCTCCTCCTCCTGGGCTCCGGGGGCTTCTGGGCTTTGGCAGGGTTCCAGCGGCATTGCTAGGCAGCCCCACACTGGATCATTGGCAGCACCAGGGGCAGTGGGTGCCAAGAAGCTTCCCCGCTGCCTCATGAGGCAGCCCCATGTCAGATTGGTGGCAGCGGCAGCGGTGGTGGTGGTGAGAAGCCTCCCTGCCACCTCACAAGGCAGCCCCACACCAGATTGGTGGTGGTGGTGGCGGCAGCGGCAGGTGTCTAGAAGCCTCTCTGTCACCTTGCGAGGCTGCCCACACCAGTGCTTACACTTTTAAAAACCCACCGCTTCTCTAGCTACACTCCCCATTGGGAGAGGGAGAAGCAGTAGGTCTTTTAAACTCTTTTCAAACTCTTTCCTGTGTGCGTCCTCGGTGGCCGTGGCACCAGCAATGGGTGCAGGGCCTCCTGGCCGCCCTGCTGGCCTTCTCCAGCCCACATCCTCAGCAGCACCAGCACCAGCATTGGGCACGGGGCCTCCAGGCAGACCTGCTGGCCTTTTCCAGCATGGCGGTAGCGGCCCTGGTGATGGCAGGGCCTCCCGCAGCCTGCTCGCCCTCTTCAGCCGGGGTCTTCAGCAGCAGCAGAAGTGGTAGCAGCTGCCAGCCCAGCAGGTAAAGGCCCATTTTACGCACTGAACAAAACGGTTCATTTTAATGAAAAAAAGAGGACTATTTTATTTCCTCTGTAACAAAATACTGCTCCATCGTTTCGTTTTGTTTCGGTTTGTTACATAACAAAATGACAAAACAGTATTGTTTTTCATTTTATGCCCAACCCTAATTGGCTTACAATGTACTCTCTCTGTCAAACATGTTCTAATTTTGGTTGTATTATTTTTACACGCACTCAAGTTGAATTTATTTAGTAATTATTTCATTTATTTAATGAACATAAGCCTATTCTGTTGCTAAAAATGCTTCCAGAGCAATTTATAAAGCTCCTAATTAGGACAGCTTACAATCTTTGGGATAGTAGAATATAACTTAAAGGATTGCTCATAAGTATCACTTTTATGCTATCCCTTCAATTGTTTGTACGCCATTCATGACACAATACGACAGAACAGAATGTGAAATATCTCCCCAAGGAGTGAAAATTTGAGGTAATATATGAATGGATTTATTATCCAATGGTAGAGGATAGTAATTATTGCCAATAAGTGAGATTTGGATGTGGAACCTATATGTTATCAGTTATAGCATCATTATTTAAGCCGGGTTTTAGTTAATTTGCTGCTTAATGACCAAACACAGCCTTTTTATTAATTATGATAGTCACAAACTTAGCTTTAAAAATCTATTCTGTGAAAATGCATACCATCATAAAATTATAAACATGGAGGGAAGCTCTTTGGCACACTAAAGGCATAATGCAGTGAAGATAAAGTAATTAAATATTAATTAATTAAAAATAAATCAATTTTCTTCGGCTGTTAATCTAAGGAAATAATATTGTCTGAACCTTTACAAATTGTGAATGCACTGCAGTTATAGAGATTGTTACTACACATGGTTACCAAAAGGATAACTTATTCACTCAAATACAATTTTCAACAAAAGAGGTCATGTAATACTTGAAATATGCAAAGATGGTTTCAAACCACTGGTCTGACATTTCATTTTGCACTGAACTCTTGATCAATGTTGGCATTTTGAATTTGGAATATAGATTCTGAATAGCATTTTTCCTTTCTGAATTTCCATTTCCCCCCTCCCTCCTTGATTGAAATACTTCTTGGCTCACATGGGACCATCTGTACAAAGATGTCATTGCATTTTATAAGAAGAATAGAAGGTCACAAGGTCTCAGTCTAACAGTTTTGCCTGTGGAAGCTCATAAATGTTCTGCCGAGCCTGCATATAAAGGAAGATAGTTCCCTTGGGAATGGTTACAGAGTATTGCCCATAGGATTGCCCACAATGGGCTTGCTTTGTGGAAGACTCTGCCACTGTGCAGTGTTTCTATATTGGTTGGATGTAGAGACCACAGTAAAGAAGACGGGGGGATGCTCAGAGAGATGCCAGCCTCTATCCTTTGGAGATGTACTGTTTGAACCAGGTACAGCTAGAAGCAGGTGCATAATTTAACACTTCTGGCAGAAGAGATGCCTTTTCACATTTTCTGCAAGGTTATGGATTGATTCATTACACTGATATTCCACCTTACTTCTGTCATATATGTTGAGAACATAGAGGTAGGCTTTCAGCTACATATATATGATCCAGGCAAAGAGTAAACCCCAGCCTGCAGCAAAATGGCTATATTGTGTAATCTAAACCATGCTCTTTACTTCAATATTTCCATTCAGGTGAAAGCAGTGCTGACCCAAGGACACCCTGTCAACAAGTGTGGTTGTGATGTATTGTCTCATTAACCTGTTGTCCATTGTTCCCAACTTTGATGGGGGTTGGACTGGATGGCCCTTGAGGTCTCTTCCAACTCTATGATTCTATGACAGGTACATTTTTTAAAAATTTAGATAATTAAAGTTGATAGAGAATGACTGGCCCAAAGTTTCATGGCTGACCGGAGATATAGACCAGGATTTCCCCAGTAGTAAATCTCCCTCTCCCCTTTTAGCACCATGCTACCACAATGGCTAATTCTAAGAAGCACATAGCTTCTTACTGGAAACTGCATTCTTTTCCCAGCAGGGGTGGGGGAGGCTGCCACTATATATAACATGCAGCTTTACACTTATCCTTGTTTTTACTGTGTGATGAAGGGAGTGTTGCAATGTATAATAATTAGAGTTACCAAAGCATAATTAGCAGTGCAACTGTGGGGAAGTAATGGTGTGTAAATTACTACAGTTGCAAAAATTCAGCAGGATATACACACCTCCTTTGCAAAAGCTTCCACTTTGATTAGTGTGCCTCAGGCTTCATTTATGCCACCAGAAATGGAAATCTTTATGCCATCCAAAAAAAGGTTCCCCTCAAAAAGACAAAAAGACAAGGCTGACACCAACTGTTTATGAGCAAATAAACTAATTAACTATTCTAGGTTAGAAGCAACACTTAATTTATAGCGGTGAGGTAGGGGTGGGGAGAGGAATTAGTATCTAATTCAAGCTACATCATTTAACCTGAAATCTCTGTCCCTTGTTAACGTGGGACTAGAGATGGGCACAAAATGAAAAAATGAAACTCTGTTTCAGTTTTTCATTACATAATGAATTACTCTGTTACATAACAAAATGGTAGGACAAATTTCTTCACAAAATGAAACAAAATGCCATTTTTTCTTCCAGAAACAAAATAATTCATCCCAAGGGAATCAATGTCAGGGGAGCACAAGCTCTTCCCTGTAACCCTCCAAAATTTGGAAAGGCTTGGGGGTCAGGGGGCTGAGATATTAAGCTTCAAATGGGATGCTCCAAGGAAAACATCTTTCTAATATTATCTGGAACCTGCAATAGCCCCCCATCTTTGTACAGATGGTCCCATGTGAGCCATGAGTGAGCAATTAGCACCACTGCAGCTTGGCTTCCAAATCTCAAATCCCAATTCAATCGATATGAAAGATTTTTTTTAAGGGCACCCCTTTTGGAGCTTAAAAACTTAGCCCCCTGACCTCCCCAAACCCCCAAATTTCGAGAGTGTACAGGGAAGAGTCCAAACTTGATCCACAATGATTCTGGTGCTGAAACATGGCTGTGATCTATATTTTTGAGTACATAACTATTATGTACTCAAAAATATAGATTGCAGCTATGTTTCAGCAATGAAATGGCAGGGTTAACTTCCTCAAACTATTCTCTGTAAGTACCCAAAATCTGGAGAAGTTTAGAGCTCAGGGGGGTTGAGTTACTAAGCTCCAAAGGGGTTGCCCCTAGGAAAAAATATTTCTAATTGATTGAATCCAGATTTGGAAGCCAATCCATGGTGATGCTAATTGCACACCCACGGGGGGGGGTCTATTGTGGTTTCCGGATTCAGTTACAAATATTTTTTTACAAGGGGCAATCCCTTTGGAGCTTAATAACTCAGCCCCCGGACCCAAAAAACTTACCAAATTTCGTGGGCCTACAGGAAAGAGTCCAAAGCAGTTTCCAATGATTTTGGTGCCTCTAGGACCAAAAGATAGAACTCCACAGATAGATGGCAGGTATGAGATGCATGTAGATATAAAAAAGGGTAATGTTTTCATAGTCCCATGTGAGAAATATGAATTTTATTATTTCCATAGCTTTGGGGGAAAAGCAAAGCAAAGTGTTCTGCTCATATACCACCCCATAGTGGTTTAAGTGGTTTACAATTCATTTATGCAGGCTACAGGTTCCCCACCCCACCCCACCCCACCCCACCCAACAGTGAGCTGGGTACTCAATTTACTGACCCTGGAATAATAGAAGGCTGAGACAACCATGAACTGCCTATCTGGGATTGAACCCTAGGTCGTGACCACAGTTTTAGATATAGCACAGCAGTTTAAACACTGTGCCACAAGGCTGAAATAAGTAGTGGTGCTCCTGCCCTTAAAGGGATAAGATGCTTCTAGTTTTTTCTCTCTTCCTTAACACCCATAATTATGCCTTTCCCACCTACCCTTTTTCCTACCAGGCAAGTGGGGGGGGAGTTCCATCCCTCCCAATTTGTCTGAACCGTGAATAGATTTTGGCAGGCCCACTGGAGGTTTGCTATTATTGGGCATGACAAATAGTTTGTGAAGATGCTTGGAGAAGACAAGAAACAGGGATTTCTGCAGTGGCACCACATTTGTGGAATCAGCTCCCCTCTGATATTGGGCACAGAGCTTACAAAAAGTAGTTCAAGTAAACTTCCAAGCTTTGGCTCAGTTCCGGCACTCTGGATGTGAAAACAGCAGATGCAATCAGAGCTCAACTTCTAAGAGCGTTTATACACGACCCCTAAGCTCCGCTGCAAATGGTTGCAAGCTCCGGAGCTTAAAAATGTTTCCCCACCAGCTCCAGAGTTTGCAGACAATTAAGTGCGACCCCGCCCACTTTAGCGCGACCCAGCACACTTTTCTTGTACCTTCTCTTTGGAGGTGAAAAATCTTTGATGCGGTGCAATGATAGTGAGTGCGGGGCTCTCCTCACTTCTGTTTGCTGCTTTTTGGCTCCCGCCCCTTTAAGAGCTACTTTTACAGAGACGAGGGGGTTGGACTTGATGGCCTTACAGAGACGAGAGGCAGAACGAGGTGAGCGGCATGCTTTTCTTTCTCTTTTTCTCCCTCCCTCACGCAGCCAGCAACCAGGAAGTGCGGAGGGGGGTGGGGACAGAGGAAGAGCGACGAACCCCTAAGATGTCTGGTCCGAATTTAAGTGGCCAGTGGATCTTAGGGGTCGTGTAAAAAGGCCCTAAGTGCATCCCAGCCTCATTTCTGCAAAAAGAAATCTTATCCCCCCCCCCCAAAAAAAAAGCAATGGATTGCAATGAGTGGCACTGTAGTGCTGCTGAGGGGCCCCTTTGGGTTTACAGAGCCTTCAACATTTATCTGACAGTATGGAGCTAAGGACACCATTGGAATGAGCACTGATAATAGAGACAGATGGATAAAGACTTTCATAAGAGTTTTATCTTGACAGTACAATGCATGTGTATATAAGTTAAATAAATAAATAAAATAAATAAAATGTGTTGCATGCAAGGGGATTCTGAATTTAAGGCTGACATATTCAAGTAAGTCAGGAAAAGGCTTCAGCTAGTGTAGGCAATAGTGAAGTAGATAAATCAATTGTCTGTATCAGTTTAAGGCAATTTTCTATACATATTCTGTGCAAGTGTGTACACATCTGAACTAGGAAATTCATTCTCTCTCTGCTATGAAGATCCATTTGATGTACCCCCAGAGCCTCCATGGGGAAGGGAGTGTCAAATATTCCCACAAGTTCAGACAACAGGGCATAAGCTGAACCTTCTTTTTAATATAATCATAATTAACTAAACCCATGTATTAACTCCAAATGGTTCAAAATGCTTCAGCCCTCCTTTGTACACCCAAAGGCCACTCTGCACCTTATCTCCCTTTCATTGTCTACTTTCACCTTCTGAATGGTCCATTGCCAGCAGCTCTCTTCCTTTCTCCTCACCTTTTATTTCTCCTCCCTCTTTTATATCCTCTCTCCCCTCCTCCCTCCTCTCTCTTCCCTTCTATATTCTCCCATCCTTTGTATCTTCTTCCTTTTAGAAGGATTCCCATCTTTGGACCTTCAAGATGAGGCTTTCTCAAAGCTTCCTTGTCCTCAAACTCCAGAGGCTACTCTGTTGATATTAACTTCACTGACAGCAGTGTGGCCAATTTCCAAGGACAGGGTAAATCACCCTGAAAGTGACTGTTGCAGCAGGCATGGAGGTCAGCCCAATACTGAGACCCTCTGGGACCCATTAACGCCATTTTAGAGCTGCCTAGATGCCCTAAGCACATCTGATCTCGCCTGATTTCAGAAGCTAAGCAGGTTCGGCTCTGGTTAGTACTTGGATGGGAGACCACCAGGGAATACCAGGTACTATAGGTGCCTGGAGTAGGAACTGGCAGACCACTCCAGTATTCCTGCCAAGAAAACTCCATGGACATGGGGTCACGAAGAGTCAGTCACGACTGTAACAACGCAACACACACACACACACACACACACACACACACACACACACACACACACACACACACACACACACACACACACACACACACAGAGTGGAGTAACTCTGCAGCAAATATTACCAGTGCCACCAATTTTATTTGTAGGCAGCTTTATACGCCGATACCTTCCACACTACAGAGGATACATTCAAGTGAAAGATGAGTACATGGTTTGCTTTCACATGAAAAAGCTGTGAGAACGTTGGACTAGCATACTCCCCAAAACTCATTTCCTCTTTGTTCTTTACAACAGGGAGAATACAGAAAACTTCTGCTTTGGATACAGAATGGAGACAGATTCCTGTGGTACTATGAACTCAAGAAATTGTTGTTTGGCTTGATCAAAGTACATTGTTGAGAAGGAAAGTGGTTCAATCGGTGATTTCAAAAGCTCAGTATTTTCTGAGCTGGGATGGTTACATAAAACAATGAAAGATTTGGTATCCTCGTCACATGAACAAAAGAGGAAAGAGGAGGAAAAGGTGTGTGAACCAGATATCTGGAATAACTCATTCTCATACTCTAAATCATGGTTTCCTTTCACACTTGAGTTCAGCATTTCTGCATATATACAAGTCACGGAATTTAAGTTATCCTCCTGAATATTTGAAAAAGGGAACATGTCTGCTGGACTCCCCCACATTTAAAGAGGTGGCTTTGCACAAATGTGTTGTAAATATCAGCTGAAGTCTTTTTGTGTGGAGCCTGCCTGTGCAGGTGAATTAATATGCGATATATAATTTGCCGCAGCAGCTTGTTTGTGATTACAAGGTTTCCTTTTGTGATTCTGAGGTGCATGACTTTATCGTATTGTTCAGGTGCAGCTGCGCTACAAGATTTCAATTATTTATTTTTTTAGTTCTCAAGCACTTACAAGCTTTATGGAATTTTAAAAAAATGGTTTTGAATGATGCCAATGTATTTCTTGACCCAGTATAATTTGCAAAACATGGCCATTTTTATAAGTCCCCTGACAATTTGGGGCAATCTTCCAATTTTCAGTCTAAATTCTCGTTGAAAAATGTTCAGTAATGCATTCATGAAAATACCTTGCAGATTATTCCTTAGTTGAGGAAAGTTTCCAATTCTGCTGTTCAAACCAGGCTCCCCACCCCTTTTTCTTCCCTTCATCTTTAATGCTGTTTCCCATCCAACCTGCTAAGTCCAGAATGAGACTGCATATAGAAATGCAAACACCATGCATAAACAATAAACATCATTGATCTAAATAGTCTTCCGCTGCCAGTTTTATTACTTTACTAAAACACACACACACACACACACACACACACACACACACACACACACACACACACACACACACACACACACACACACACACACACACACAGAGGTATCAACCTAAAATGCATTTATTCAGGTCCATGAAATAAATGTCCCTTTGCTCTGCAAGTATTCCTTGGGAGTAGAGATGGGCACGACTTGAAAAAATTTTTTTTCGAGTTGTCATTAGTCGGGCCGGTCCCGTTTCGGGTCGTTTCCGGTTTTCGCGAAAATTCGCAAAAATTAGTCGGTTCGTTTTTTTCGTTTTTTCGTTGTCGTTAGTACTGGTTTTGGGGGGGGAGCGGGCTCCTGGAGGCACCTCTGTGGGGTGGGTGCCTCCTCTGGCCCGCTATAAAGGGAAAGTGGGCTCCTGGAGGCACCCGTGGGTGCCTCCTATCCTCACCCACTAGGAAGGGGAAGCAGGCTCCAAGAGACCCCTCAACATGGGGGTCTCCCTTCCTCACCTGCTGCTGCTGCAAAATGCTATGCAATAGCCATATGGATATTGCATAACATAATGTGCAGAGAGTGACTGTGAAGACTAGTGGATGGCACTGAACCCAGAGCCATAGTGAGATGCCTAACTAAGGCTCTCGCACCACCATGTCTCACACAGAAGGGAATTGTACTTGCTGCGTGTAGTGCAATGCAAGCAAGTAGATCTGGCTTTAAGGTGGCTTAGTGCAAGGGCTAGGGTTAGGCTAGTGACAGGTAAGGTTACGGTGGGCTAGTGGGTTGCACCTCTGGGTGCCTCTCTGACCCACTAAGAAGACAGTCTGTGACGTATGGGTATGGAGTCAAGGGTTAGGGTTAGGGTTAGGGGGGCTAGGGCAGGTTTTAGGGGGCTTTTTGGCACATCCCAGAAGTCTCCATGGCCAAGTGGCCATGCGACTGGTGGGATGGCTCCAAAAATTTGCATGGTCGTCCACTCCCACATGGCTGGCCACTTGGCCAGCCCATCATTGCGCAGGTGTAAATAAAATAAAATAAAATAAAATCAATGGAGGACAGAGGAGGAGAGGAGAGACATTTTGTTGCAAGAAAAAACCCACTGCTACTGTGAAAAATCTGGCAGTTTATAAATTTTCGCGTGTTTCTGTTGTGCTTGTGTGTTTTTGGACCACGATTTCAAAAACAATATTGCGTTCGCCGCCCCATTTTGGATCCCCCGCCCGCACCGCATGGCATGGCGAAATGGCGACTCAAGTCCGGCTGCCCAGGACGGGGGGGAGGCGGGACCCC
Organism: Phrynocephalus guinanensis; assembly: GCA_037367245.1. NCBI lineage: Eukaryota > Metazoa > Chordata > Lepidosauria > Squamata > Agamidae > Phrynocephalus > Phrynocephalus guinanensis. Next base: position 37,912,815 of record CM074740.1, read on the forward strand.
CCCTCCAGAAACCACCCCTCCGGTAGGTGCCCTGCACCCTTAGTCAAGCAGGCATTTTTCCGCCTGCTTTTTTGGCCCGGGAATGGGTGGGGGGAAGAGTTTAAAAGTTTTTTCCTGTGCCATCCGTGCCGCTTGCTTGCACTTTAATTGCGGCGGCCGGCGGCGAGACTGGGCTTTTTGCTGGCTGCGAGCCTGCGGCGAGTCCCACCAGAGCAGCCCAGGACAGGGGATGGGGGGGAGGCCAGGGACCTCCAGAAACAACCCCTCTGGTAGGTGCCCTGAGGCACGGCAGGCATTTTTCCGCCTGCTTTTTGGCCAGGAACCGGGTTTTTTTAACTTTTAAAAACTTTTTTTCTGTGCCACGTGTGGCATCGCGTGATCGCGCGATGCAAGGAACAAGCACGACAAATCAGACCAAAATTGTTCGTTCGTCGGTTCGAGCTCGAAGTCTGGGGGAGTGATTCCCGTTACCGTTTCCGTAGAGTAACGGAACCGAGTAACGGAAACGGAAACGGGAATACCGCTAAGTCGTGCCCATCTCTACTTGGGAGTACATATTCTTTTGAGACTAAATGTGTTTTTTTTTTCGTTAGCGTGCTAGCCAGACCAGTGAAGCAGCTGGCTATATAGCTAGATCTAGACAGACTATGTAATTAGTTTTTGAATAGAGTCAAGGTTCTGTTTTGACACTGTTCAAATGGATAATATAGTTCTTATTACTGAAAAACAATCATGTCTCCTGCAGTCAAATGCAAGAACAAGATCTGACACACTTGTTTATAAATCTCAGCCTCCCAACACACTAGTCATAGCTCTCAACTCCCTGAATTTGAATCCCCAAATTATCTGTGCCTGATGCTAATTAGATTTGCACAGGTAGTACAAATGGTTTGGGTGGAGCCAAAGATGTGCCACTGACAGGTTTTAATTGCCAACAGCAGCTGCAGGGCTTTGAAGTGCCTGGTGTAAGGCGGACGCCTGAAAAATAATCCAGTTCAGTGACAAAGTGCTTCTCGCAAGCTCAGTGTTAATAAGAAAGCATGCCATATATGTTTTACTAATACAGACATTTGATTTAGCTTAGATTGTTTTAAATATAAAAATCCAAAGTGCTGTTGCATGGAAAGTGAATTGATCTCAAACCAGGCTGTTTTGGACCACGCCAGGGCTTCCACACGGTTATAAAAACAACAACAACCATGGTTCCAATATAGTTGGCGAGCTGTGTAGTAGCCGGGTGAAGCTTTGAGTCTTTGGACTACAATTCCCAGAATTCACCTGAAGGAATTCTAGAGTTGTCATCCAAAGACCCAACTCTTCAGACCTCTACTATGCATGGTACTCCATATAAAGGGGGCATCCTTTTCATGGAAACACCACAGAACAAAAAGCCAAGAATGACTGGGGTCAGGGAGGAGGCACTTACAGGGAAGTTTAATCTTGTAGAGATAAAGGTGTATTTAAATATTCATGTGTAGATCAGAGACGATGGATGGTGGTGGAGGAGGACAGCAGTGGTGCTTCTGTGCAGCATGATGACGACAATATTATTCTACAAGATAATTGTTCCTGGTAACACCCTCCATTCTCTCTCTTGTCATCAAATGTCTATGTCTTTCCTCTTTCATTGCTCAATATGACTGGGATTCCTTCCCTGAAAACATGCATGATGGCACCTCTCAAACCTCTTCCATGTACAATCTCAGAATGCACTGTTGTCATGACGTGTTGTTCAAATGTCTACCTCAGCAATTTTCTTTCATGTTTGCCTCAACATCTCTCTCTTTCCCTCTCTCATGTTCAATTTCATTCGGTAACCGGCAGTATTTCTCATATCTACTACTAAATTTGTTTCAGTTTCATTTTGATTCAAATTTACCAAAATTGATGCATATGGAAGAGATCAAAATTGGTGAATTTTCCCATCTCCACTTAGAGGAAATAAGTCATATCTATCAATTTCTGTAGCATTGCAACATTTCCAGGGGACAGTTTGGATTGGATGAACTGGACTACAGTCCTTGAATGTTTATACAGATGAAAACCCTTTAATCTTTATGAAGCTAGCGGTGCCCTTTCTGTATCTTGGCCACATTTGTCCCAGCTTGTCTATCTCTGCTGATTTTTAAAGATATTTCATGATATTTTGCTGGGAGAACTATTAGTAGATCCTTTGCCAGGTATTTAGGATAAGATGATGGGGTATTTGAGTCATATTTACAAAGCATACATAAATACACTGGAAACATACAAAGAATATTCATTCCACTCTGCATCAAAAACTGAGCATGTGGCCGTGCTAATTTTTTACAGAGGAAAAATCCTCTACTCTACAAACTAAAGGCACATAGCCAGAATTACTGATAGGCAAATCCCCACAATGTGTCCCTGGAAGTGGCTATTGACAACACAACCAAAGCGACTAGGTTCTACATAAGGTAGACCTTCAAAGCAGCTATATGTAGCATTTATCGATCTTAAAGCTGCCTTTGACTCCATTCCAAGAGGTCGCATGTGGGAAAAACTTACAAACCTTAAAATAGACCCCAGATTGTTGGAAAGAATTAAAGATCTGCACACTGACTCTTCCCTTAAGATTAGAGTCGGCATCTCTGGCCAATTATCCAACACTGTTAAAACATCTAAAGGTGTTCGCCAAGGCTGTGTTCTTGCTCCTTTGCTTTTCAATCTATATGTTAATGATATGGTGGTTAGGTTAACAGGTTTACAATTCTTCCCTGTCAGAGTAGGTGGAAAGGCTATATCAATATTACTTTATGCAGATGACACTCTGCTAATATCCCACACACAAATAGGCCTCAGAAGGCTCCTGAAACAATTTAGTAACTATTGTATAGAAAATTCTCTCAACATCAACTATGAGAAAACCAAAATTATGGTTTTCAGTAGAAGACCTCAAGTTCATAAATGGATGATGGATGGGAGAATACTGGAACAGGTAACCCATTTCAAATACTTAGGTGTGATGTTCTATCAGTCAGGCTCCTGGGCTTCACAGATTGACTTTGCAAAAGAGAAATTTGAGAAGGCCATGTTTGGATTACTAAGGTTCTGTAGGACCAAAGGAGGCCTCCTGATTCCTCCCATCTGCAAAATTTATAAAACCAAGCTACTTCCCCAGATTTTGTACGGTGCTGAAGTATGGGGAATGGGAAACTTATACCCCCTTGAAGTAACCCAAAATAAATTTGCCCGTTTATTGTTGGCAGTACCCCCATCAACTCCTTCTGCACTAGTCAGATTAGAATTGGCATTAATGTCAATAACAACACTAATTAACAAATCAATAATTAATTATTGGTTGAAAATCTTGTTTATTACCCGCTCTGAATTTTTAACATCATCCTATGGGGAGATGAACTCTGGATCATGGAAATTTTTTGTACTGAATCTAGTAGCCAAACTTGGTTCTTCCCAAGAGCATGTGAGACACCTTGGATTGACAGCAGCTAAACGCTTACTAAAGCAAAGATTATCTGATCTCTGTGTTCAAACAGACATAGGTTCGCTCAGCACTCTAAAAACAGCCCTTTTTTATAAGAACATTACACCTAAGCCTCTAAATCGCCCATCTTATTTTGCTGATTTGACGAACTTTGAACATAGAAAAGCATTTACTCGGGCTCGTCTTGATATGCTACCACTTGCCAATCTAAAGGGCCGTTATACACAATCCCCATACCATATGAGAGTCTGCTCTTGTGATAATAAATCCGTCGAGAACTTGGTACATGCTGTGCTTTATTGCCCACTATTTGGAATCCATCATGAAAGACTTTTGAAATTCATCTTAGAAAAATATCCTGGTAGATCTGACGAAGAAAAGCTCAAAATCTTACTCTGTGATAGAGATAAATTTGTTACGTTCCGAATGGCAAGGTTCTGTTCTTTACTTATTAAAATGAAAGTTGTTTTAACTACTTCTAATAGTCAAATTGATATCTAGGTCTCTGTACCCTCAGCCCCTTTTTTACCTATCTGTATTGTTATTTTATTGATATTTTTATCGTACTGTTTTTACTTGATGCACTTTGCAATGGCTCTGTGAGCCACGCAATAAAATTTATATGACTATGACTACATAAGGTGTACCAAAATTTAAACATATCAGCACATTGCTCCACCATCTGCAATATAATCAACTGCATTTACCAACCAATTAGGATTCAAATATGTTTGCTGATAACCAAATATAGGAATTTTCCTGAAAAGTAGAAGGAAGTGAAGAACAATGTATTAATCTGTACATAAAAGCCTCAATTCATTATCAGCGCCCTTACACATAACAATCATTTTCTACTAATAGAACTAAAAAGTTGAAAAGATAAACATGTTTGCCCTTTACTTTCACTGCCAATCATTAAGATTTGCCCTTATAGATTAAAATTGGCCTCACCAATTAATCAACTAATGCCTCTGGTGATTAGCTCACCGAGGAAATCACCAAGAGCCTAAAACAAAACAAAAAACAAAACAAAATAATACATTGGCTTTTAAAAAATTAAAATAGTCAACCAACTGATTACTTTAGAAGGCTCCACTGAGGATCATAAATCTCTTTCCTACATGCAGAACCTCCTTATGTTGGCACACAAGATTTACAGTGTCTCTGAAGTTTAAGGTGCCTTTTCCACACTATACAACCATTTAATGAAAATGTTCAGTGAAGCTTATTGATGTTTATTCTTACTTTACCAACCATTTATTAATCCAGATACCACACACACATTAACATCAAACGTACATAAAATATAAAATAGCTGGAGAGAACACAGGACATATTTTAAGGTTTTGATGCTGATGCCAAAGTTTTATTTAAGATATTTATGTCACCTAAAAAGGATAATAAATTTCACTGAAGGCTCACTATATTACCAAACTGTTCAGTCAAAAAAACTCCACAGGGAAAGCTAAAAGTGCCAAAAGCAAAGCAGAAAAAGAAAAAGAAATAAAACTTACTGAATAATCAATCTTTGAAAGTACTGACTGTTATTAAAAAGATGCTTTAAAAGGCCCATAATTTAAAAAGTGATTTACGAGAAGTAGAATGACGTATACTTTGATTTGAGGTCAAGCATCAGAAGGAGCTCATGGAGCTGTATTTTTCTTTTTACAACACAGGGATCATCTGCTTTATAAGCATTAACAACTATCCCTCCCACTCCCTGCTTCCCATACAGTATTTTGTACAAAGTACTTAGCATGAAGTGTGATATAATTTAAAAATGCTCTCCTTAGGTCATACTCAGATGGAGACAGAGATAATCCCCATGAGTGAATTGTTTGCCAGTCACTACTTACGACAAGCAAGATGAAAATAAATCCTTCTATAGTTTTGCAACCAGCAGAGGAAAGAGATTCAAAACGCAGAAACGAGCATTCGGTGGTCCAAATTGGATTCATCCAGCTGTACATTCACTGGGTCGTCTGCTATTAGGGCTGAGGAAACTCAATTGGATTATGGATAAACCCACTTCCATTTTGTCCAAAATAAATAACAGCATAAATAAGCACCGAGAAGCAAAATGTGGATTTTCTGTCTGCTGGGATTTTGCACAAGTGTCCAATGCAAAGTTTTAGAAAGTTCTTCGTGCATTCAACTGGTAGTATTTTGAAATTGTTTGAAGACAAACTATGAGTCAGACTGTGGCCTTGATTATATCTTGAAGAAGAAAGTGTCAGAGTTGGGCATAAGTGTACCCTGTTTTCAATGAGAATGAAGCTTATTTTTCTTTCCAGAGGAAACTGAATTTTAATTATCTAAAACAGGATTATAAAATATTAAATTGATTAAATCAAAGGAAGAGTTTGCCACATGTTAAAGAATTAGGCATCCAGTGGATTCCACTGATAGACTGACCAATGATGTATGAAGTCCAAAATATAACTTTTCTAAGCTTTGAGCGCCAAATGCATATCTGGTACAATTAGCCAAGCTATATTTAGGTTTGATTCTTTCATTTTGGGGCTCTGACCATGTATGAATGATACCTGCACAATCAGTATGCTGGCATGCACATCTTTTACAAAACAATATTCATTTGACATGTACCTCAACTTCCTGTCAAACAAAGAACATTGTTCTTGTTTTAGGCATATGAACCAGGACAGGCAAAACTGGCACAAAACAACCAAACTGATTGTTCCTTCAATTGTGTCCTAATTATCTTTCCATTCTAGCTATGGACCTGGTCCAAGGATTCAGTGTTTTCTACTATAAGGATATGTAGCCTCAAACTATAAATCTTAACAGCTCTGTCATATGCTGTCGTTCAGTTCCTGGGTACTAAAATCTTATTGCAACAGAAACAGAAATTTGGTTGGCTCCAGACAATGGCAGCAATATAACACAGTGACTGTTTATAATTCTGTCCAGGTCTTCTTTAAACCACTTGCACAAATATTACAATGTTCCCAATTGACCTGTACAAAATTGCACATCTTTATATTCCACAGTGGAAGTAACACCATCAAATTCTGTCCAAACCCTTCTTTCTAAATGTCACTGAGTTTCACACTCTGATATTATGGCTGTTTGAATGCTGAGTACCCTCCTAGGTTTAGAAACAATGATAATGTTCTTCAGGTTTTTGGAAAAGAAGCAGCATCTTTCTAAGTGGACCTGTTATAAAACCAAGTTATATGTAAAGATCCGATAACAATACTTAAATATGCACAAGCACAATTTTACAATGCCTTACATTTGATTTAGCCCTGTCACCCATATTTGCTGATTGAACCTTATGAGAATAGATAGGCATTTTCTTTTGTCAAAAGGCTAGAAATATACTTGTTATCAATATACATTAATTATTTCAAATGGTAATTCCTCTAGGCCAGGGATGGTGAATCTTTTTGACACTGAGTGCCCAAACAGTGATGGAGATGGCAGTGGGGGTGGGGGGTGGTCGGGATCGACAGCAGTGGGGGGGGGGTGAAGGCAGCGGGACAGCAGGGCAGCGGGGTCAGGGTCAGCGGTGGAGGGGGGAGGGATGGCAACAGTGATGGAGGCGGGGCTGGTGGCAGCAGAGGTGGCAAGGGCGATGGGGACGGTGGTGGGGGGAAGGATCGGTGGCAGCGGGGGCAGGGGTGGGGACAAGGGCAGCAAGGAAGACGGGGTGGCGGCGGGGTCAGGGTAATTGGCGGCGGGGTCGGCAGCGGCAGGGGGCAGGGGCGATGGCAATGGGACGGGCAGTGGCAGGGGTGGCCTGGCACATGACATGCTCCCTGCCCACCCCCCTACTTCCCCCTCTGCAAATTCCTCATAGATGGTCCAGTGGAGGGGGAAGTTGGGGGGCAGGAAGCATGTCACGTGCCAGGTGAAAGCTCTCTGCCTGCTACCTTTGGCACACATGCCATAGATTCGCCATCCCTGCTCTAGGCTGACGCGATCACTAAGCCAAAAGAACCCCTCACCCTAATTTAGAGATTTAGTTATCAAATACCATTAGCATGGCACTCAGAGTCACATATGTATGGCTTCAAATTCTGCTATATGACATTACATTTAAAGTCTGCTGACATCAAGCAAAATTTGCACAGTAACATTGTTGTGTAGAGAAATGGAGAGACTGTTTTGCCTTATAAAACTTCCAGAGTTACTGGGTTCATTAGAAAAACACAATATCTATCTATCTATCTATCTATCTATCTATCTATCTATCTATCTATCTAACTATCTAATCTATTGTGTTTTTCTAATGAACCCAGTAACTCTGGAAGTTTTATAAGGCAAAACAGTCTCTCCATTTCTCTACACAACAATGTCTCAAACCTAAGGATGCATTCATTTCCAACTCCATCTTTACTTGCCATCATATAGGTACTAGTGATATTCATTTTGGCAAGACAGAACTGTAAAATGCAAGTTACTTGCTCATATATTCCAAATTACTTGGATTTATTCAGAGGACATCCTAAATGTCTAAAATGGACATCAACATTTAGAGTATCGGGCAGAATCCTACTGTGATGTACTGCTCGTGTAAGTGAATTTGTACAGGAGTTTTTCACATTTTTCTGGTTGTCCAAGTGTTGAACCAAGCACATGAACTTAACATGTGACAGCCAGTCAGAACAGTTGCATATACCAGTTATGTAATGATGGGTTAGTGCTACATGTACCCAATAGGATTCTTGTAGACCAGTGGTTCCCAACACTGGGTCTCCAGATGTTTCTTGTACTACAGTTACCAGAAATCTTGGCCAGTATAGCTAGCAGTGAAGGCTTCTGGGAGATTTAGTTCTAGAACTGGAGACCCAAAGTTGGGAAAATTGTTTTAGATAAACTGTGGTAAAACCTGTGGTTAGAAATGATCTCTAGTGGCAGTGTTAAAAAAATTGGTTGAGAGATTTTGGAGATACCTTTGCCAATGAAAATGAATACTATGCAATAAATCATATTTTTGCCTCATGAAATTTAGATATCTATTTCCGCAAAGCACATGGTGAAAGCCAACCACCTCATATTTAATATACTAAGGAAGAAGAAAGGTGGGCCATATTAAGCAAGAAGTGAAATAATTATGATTCTTCTCAAACTCGAGTCAGAAACATTTCTAGCAAGCTGTGATTGAGTAGGGAGTTACAGTTCAGATTTATGCCAGTAATTTATTCTGATCCATTTTTGTTTAGGGACATAGGCAGCTGCCACAGAACAAGTGGAAACATTTAGGATGAAGTCAGATGATTTGGATAGGGACTGAAGTGGTAGCCCAAGCCATCTTTGCTGAAATATATTTAATGAGACCATTAAACCTTGCTATTAATATCTATTGCCCTGCCTTGTTGCTTTGGTAGTGTTTCCTCGATTACTTAATTTGCTTCATTAACTCTAAGTGATGGGATGTATTAAATCACTTTATGCTGGGCACTGTGTAATACGTTACAGGGAAGATGCTATAATTAATTCTGTGCCGGTTATAGGAAATGTGGACATGTTAGGAAACTTTTTCTTTAAATGAACATTTCTTTGATCTTAGTCATAGCAAATGACTTCTGCTTTCTGTTAAAAAATCTGGTGGTCAATTGTATCTGTGTCATTATTTCTAGCATTGTCACTGTTTTACATAAATAAAAATCAGCAAAATTTACAATGCTTAAGAAAGTAATTAGGACAAAAAATGGTGACAAAACTCCCCAAGCTAATGAAAAAATGCTAATCAATTAATGATCTTCAAAAGTGTCTAAATTGAAAAGCTCCTTAAAATAAAATTTGAGTAGAAATGGGCACGAAATGTTTTTTTTGTTTCATTTTTCAAATTTTTGTTTTGTTTCAGAACGAAACAAAAACGAACTGATCAAACTGAGGTTCTGTGCTGCTTCAGGCAGGTGAGACAATCAAGCAGCCAGAATTGTATTTAAGCAAAAGCCTCTGGTGTTACACTTTGCTGAATCTGTTTAGATTCAGTCACACCTACTTGCTAGCTCTGTTTGAGCTGTTTTCTTGTTGTGTATTATTCTGCCTACTGTATATGCTGTATACTTATTTGTTAAAGTTGAGGGCTATACTTTACTAGTAGTATACATTTAAACTTTAAGTTACAGTTCTGGGTTCTTTCATTGTGTTGTGAAAGGGATTGCTGAGTATAAGCAGGTATAGAACTGTTTTAAGTTTTTTATATAGAGCTGAGTATCAAACATTGTATTTTTGTGTTTAATGTATATATCTTTTTCTCAAACAATACAAATATTCTATATTTCTACAGAATTGAGTGGGTCTATGTTATTTCATTATTTTATTTCTCTTTACATTGTTTATCTTTCCTCATGGGAGAAGGCCATTCACTGTAAACTCTGTTGTTAAGGTTAAAGTATTATTTTCTCTTAATTATTAACTTCAATCCATACTTCACAGTGAAATCCTGATATTAAATATGATACCACATTCTGCGTTAGTTAACTCTGCCACTAAAATATATTACACAAATTCAGTCTAGAATTTATGCTTGATTAAACCTTCCTGCAGGAAGCGAAACATCTGCTATAACAGTGCCACTCAACTTATAGCTTGCACTTCCCTGTGAATCTTAAGTCTTGAAGTGCACTCTGCAGATATTCTTAGGAGATATTTTGATCATGAGTCTGATTTTGCAAAGGCCATTATTTACATTTGAATGATTTTTTGAAATCTTGGCTGTAGCTATTAATTAAATATTTTTCCTCATAGGAAAAAGGAGATCTCCCATGATGCAAATCTTGCATTGGCTCTCAGTGTGTCAGAGTAGACAGGGAGCTCTTCAAATCCAGCTGCCTTACAGGACTATTCTGTGGCTTAAAATAGATAATACTGGTTTTGGAAGCACATTTTCCCCAATGTTAATCCACAGAGACTGTCTTTGTCTGATAAACACTCCCATAAAGTTTGCCAGTCCTTTTACAACAGCTGTAGCTGGTGGGTTAGCTGAGTGGTTTAGGTATCTGGTTGTAGAGGTTGGGATCTGAGCCTCCTTGTGAGTAAAGCCAGGCTATGTGACCTTGAAAAAGCTGCACAGTCCCAGGATGTCCCCAGAAGAAGGACATGGCAAACCACTGAAGAGTATTCTCTGCTTCGAAAACCCTGAAAAGGGGTCTTATCAAGCAGGCTAGTCCTGAGGGTACATGATGATTATTAAATAAGAGGGGGAAGGAACAGCACCATGGACAGCTCTCCCTTAAACTGGGGATCAAAGAAGCTCTTCCTCAATTTGTTGGACCTTAACAAGGGGCTATGGCCGGTGGCCGTGTGACCTCTGGTCAATCCCAGTCATGGGTCATCCGGTTGTCCGTTACTGCCTGGCCCCTGTCCCAAACTGCCCCGTCATGATCGGATGGACAAAGGAGCCCTTCCCAGCAAGGGGACCTGTCAGACCCACCTTTTTCTTCCCTTTCTGCTTTCGATGTGCACTGCTTTTCTACAAAGACATAGCTCACTGTTAAGCAAAGTTAGCTGAGGACATTGTCTTCTCACACTGTATTCTTCACAGTAACTAATCGGTGACAGTTAGGGGATACAAAAAGGCAATAATCATTGAAACATTTTTATCTTGCAATAATGAATTACGCATAAACACAGTGAAGTGTCAAGAGGAGTGTATCTGTCAATTGTCCGCTTATGTCTCATAAAGACTCTGGATATAAAGTGAGGGCTCAGTTGCATTTTACTGTCGAAATGAGTGGTGGAAATTGTCTTTTAATTTGCTATACTATACAGTATCTGAAGAGCCCATACTTCCATTGCTTCATGTCTTGCTTCAGATTGGAAGTTTCAGCGTCTCAAACAAAATTTCTCTAAAAACGTAATGCCACCATCCTAATTACACCCTGTTTCAAAGGGGGAGGGGAAGAAATCAATCTCCCTTGGATTTGGGATAATAATGTTGCCCTCAGAGACAGATGATAAATGAGCATTTATGTGATACAATTAACCCCTCTGCCTCTAGTCAGAATGAGTGCTTATGCACTGTGTTGTCCTGGTGGCAATATATTTTGCATCATTCCTAGCTGAGCTTTGGAAGGAGGCACGGCATATATAAGATGCAAGCTATTCCTTCTCAACGTTTGTGGTTCTTCCGTCTATTGGAATTTAGTTTTCAAACTTTCTTTGCATTAGTATAAACTGTCATTGGCATCTGTGATAAGGGAACTAGAGGGGGTTTGATGACAGTGTTATTCATTTAATTGTTGCACTCTTCATCTGACCACTAACCAAAGTTATCTGGATGAAGGACAGTCTTCAAAGTCTAAGGTACAAATAGCACTCAATAATGCAATGAAACAGTGTTGCAAAACAGCACAATGTAATTCAAGATTCTAGGACAATGAAACAAAGGTTACACACTCGGTAGTGACCCCCTGCCATTTCGCGGTTCCGGTATTGCAGTCCCACTACCGGAACCGGGGGCGGTGGCTGGGTTGCTCCGTGCTGCCCCACACCTCCAAGAAGCCTCCAGGGTGCATGGGAGGGCAACATGGGTGATCCGGTCACTCCGCGCGGCCCTCCGACGCACCCTGGAGAAGCCTCGGGGCCGATCACTCTCCGCTGCCCCCAGGCCCCTCTGGGAGGCCTCGGAGCCACGTGGGGGGGAGCAATACGATCGCTCTCCATGCCCCCGCCCATTCTGGGAGGCCCCCAAGCTGGGCGGGGGGCCACTTGGAGTGATCCAATCGCTCTCCGTGGCCCCCCACCCTTCTGGGAGGCTGCAGAGATGCATGGGGGGTGGCGGGGAGCGATCTGGTCACTCTCTGTGGCCCCCTACCCTTTCTGGGAGGCCACGGAGCTGTGTGGGGTGGTGAGGAGCGATCCTGTTGCTCCGCGCGGCCCTCCCACGCACCCCAGAGAAGCCTCGGGGTCGAGCGGGTGGGCAGCGGCGGTGGGAGGTAAGATCCCCCTGCCGCCGTGGCGCGCCGTGCAATTGCCCCCCACCCCTGCCCCCACCCCACCCGCTTCCGCATATCGCAGATTTTCATGCATCGTGGATGGGGTGGGTCCTTAACCCCCGCGATCGGCGCAGGGTTACTGTATTATTCCCTATTGTAATCAGGATCACCTAATGGTCAACACTATCCAATGGTTTCCCCTTATCCCTTTATGCCCCACTTCTGTAATTCATGTTCCCTGTCATATAAATATAAATGCTAAGAAGTCTGCCATAGTTTCTTAGAAGACTCACCCCCCCATGAATAAGGGTCCCATTTTTAATTACTCCTGCAGAAAGATCAAGGGCATACTGTGCCACTGAAATGGAATGGTTCTTAACCTTGGCATATTATTGAGGCATACAATAGGGAATCATACTCTGAAATGCTGTTTCCATTAAAGTGATGCTGTTTATAAGATCTTTTGCTACATACTGTAAAGATCTCTCCTCCCAACAGCACCATGTATCATTACATCTCCCAGCTGTAATGACCCACCTGTTCAGGCAGGTATAATGTATGCTCATTACTGGGTATATTTCTATACCAGTTACTCCCCAAATAAACACGGCCCCTTGCTTGTGCACTTCTGTCCAAAGCATTACATATCTGAAGCTACATTCACCACAAGTTCACTAAAGATGCAATACTTAACCTTTACCATTCTTAGAAAAGTAAAAGACTGCCTCATATTTCCTTTCTAGGTGAGTATGTCTTGCAAAGCAACAGGTCCTGTTAAGTGACCTGCTAAATGTCCTCCTCCCATGAATGTTTAGGTGGAAAAGGATAAGTGCCAAGCAAAGAGTGTCAGTTACCGTAAAGCAGCTGCCTCTTCCTGGCAAGATGCAACAGACTGTTGAGATGAAAGACATGTTCCATTTAAAAGGAGGCGGTAAATGAAAATTATTATAGCATTTCCTAATATTCCTGGCATTAACACTTTCCTTTGTCCTAGGGGCTAAGACCCTTCTTTATAATAACATTTTGTAGCTCCTTGATTTCATTTCCCCTCCTCTGTATACCCAAGAAGCTAAGAAGCTACAATAGACAGTTCTGTAATAGCCCATGGCACAGTCTGTATGTCATGCACGTGGGACCTTACCTTTCTAATATTCTTTTAAAATTGTTTAAGCCATTTTTCTTATGATACCGGCTTAACTGCTTTTTAAATACTGCAACCATTTTTGCATGCTTAGTTTCCAATACTGTAAGCTGCCTTGGAAGAAAAGTGATTCTTATAAATAATAAAATGAAATTATGTTTCACATTAACTCTGTAACAATATCACACATTTCATCATTATATGATAGGCCAGGCATCTATCTTCCTATTCCAAAGGCCTCAAATCCAATAAATATTATATACATTCCAGGAAGGAGCACCGGTAGTAGACACTGTTTTATTTCTCCTTCCAACAGGGAATGATCAACATATTTATACATGCTTTGCTCACTATCAGGAATTAAATATTGCTTATTCAGTATTTTCCATTTGTCAGTAATTAATAAGTAAATTTAAATGGTGGTTATGAATTATGAGAATATTTTAGAGCACCAATGCCAGTTTTGAAAATTCAGCAAACCACTTTAAATTTACAAGTTAATCCTGCTGCAGCTGAAAAAAGGCAGAGCACATATTTCCAAGGTATTTATTACCTTTGCTGCTGGATATTTTATTTCATTCTAACAAATTATATTTATTTACATGCATAAAAAAACCTTACATATCATATTCACTTCAGGGGCTCCCAACATTTCAAATTTTGCTCTTTCTCTCTCTCTCTGTGTTTATAGGATGATCAATTTGGAACATTGCTTCTCTTTTCTGGTATGAAAGAAAAATAACTTTAGACATGTCTGTGAATATTAGTCATCCAGGTGAGTTTATCTGGAAGTTGAGTCATGGCAACTTGTGTTGTATCCATTATAATACAAATTAGGAGTCATCAGGACCCTAAACCACAGAACAGTGAGCATCCCCACCTCCACATACACAAGAAGAACGAAGACAGGCACCTGAAGACAGTACTTAAGGCCTGTGGATATCCAAAGTGGGCCTTCAACAAAGCAGTGTCCTGACCCAGAAGAAGAATGGATCAGCTTGAGACCCAGACCTGATGGAATAACCTAGTCATTCCCTACACAGCTGGAGTGCCTGAAAAGCTTAAAAGGATTTTGGCAAAAAACCACATCCCTACATCCCTGTTTACTTCAAACCCACAATCACAGTAAGGCAGAGACTCATCCACCCAAAGGACCCGACACCACAACACAAAAGGAGCAATATAGTATATGCGGTCCAATACAGTGAGGAGTGTGCAAACCTCTACATTGGAGAATCTAAACAGCTATTAAACAGGAGGATGGCCCAACCTAGGAGGGGCAACAGGTCAGAACCAGAATCAGCAGTACACCTCCACTTGAATGACAAAGGGCACTCATTTCAAAGATGATGTACAGATATTAAACAGAGGAGATAGGCGGTTTGAGAGAGGTGTCAGGGAAGCCATCCATGTGAGCATTGAAAACCTGACTCTCAACAGAGGTGTATGGCTCAGGCACAGCCTATCTGCTACTTATCAGGAAGTGATTTCAACAATACCTTGACCAATAAAAGATACTTCACATCTCCACCACCCAGGCCATACCTAACAACCCATACTTTATGGGTTTCAGCAAATTAGGTCATTGTTCACCTAATGGCCTACAGTGACCCCCCCCCATCCATAGGAGTTATTATTGACTGATCCTTTCTACAGATTGTTAATAGAAGGCAAAAGATTTGGGTATCTGAAATGTGCTTCAGATTTGCACCAAAACAAAGGATTCAGTGGCCTCAATAGTGATGTGAAGTCAATTGCACACTTTTTGAAACTGGAATTTTAATCAAATATTGTAATCAGTGCACAATTCTATGCCATGGTGCAAGTTATGATGCATTCTTTAAACTAAGCAATTTCTCCTTTAAAGGTTTTGGGGGAAATTAGTGTTACAGTGAAAAAACCTTAATATTAATATTTGTTTTTTTAAGGTTGTATCTGTTTTCAAAGCCATGTTATGTAGGGCTAGACACTTGGAAAAAATGAAGACTGCAAATATAAATGATTGCAGAAACATCATCATCATCATCATCATCATCATCATCATCATCATCATCATCATCATCATCATCATCTGGTACTTTGCTATATGCTTTACGTCTAAAACAGAAGAGACCAGAAATGAAATGCTTCTTAGATACTTAGTTGTGTCATGTGTTTAATATTTTGCTCCTAGCATAGACTTTGGCAGACAATAGACCATTTGGACAAAGCATTAGTCAGTTTAATGACAATCTCTTGTACATTATTTCTTAGAAATTCAGATTGATTTCTTTTCAGGATCTCTTTCAAATTCACACAACCAATTTTTGTAGTTCCTCCAGGCCTTGCAATTATCTCCTAAAGCCAAATGTCAAAAGATGCTTATATATTTGATATAAGGTGAATGTAAGATTTTGAACAAATGTTACTGGTGCTTGAAATATATGTGAACCCTCACACCTGGACTATTGCCCTAAAACCTTCATATTCTCTTATGTTCAAAAAGGAAGATCCATCATTTGAATAAGCTTTGGGGTTTTAATGCAAATTTTAACTTTTCAGTTTCATGCACTTTTAACATTTAAGGAAAAGTTTAAGTAATACAAGGTCCAGACATTAACGTTGCATTTTACATTGCAGGTCTCATTGTTATCACTTTGACCACTTCCCTTCCATACCGTAGGGATCAGGAAAATGTCACAAATGAGTGGTAAATGCGAGTTGCAGTGTAATTTGATTTATGAAACATTCTGTGAAGTCAATCCAATTTCCCTTCAGCAAGTCTTTTAAAAGCATCAAATAAGACCTTTAAAATCAGTCCCTGATACCTAATTAGTATAAGATCTTACAAGACAAGTGATATAAATATTATGTCCCGCGCTTCTTATGTACTCCTCTAATTAATGCCTTGGCTTGAATGATGAGGACAAATTAATGGGTGAAGCCTCAGATCAAGCTGAAATTCTGCCTATATTTTCTTGGTGGGTGTGAATCAGAGAGCCATGTCTTGTAGGAGGTTGTATGGCAAGCTGTGGTCACTCTGGAGCAGCTCACAGAAAACAAAAACAAATGTAGGTTTCTTTTTTAAAAAAAATGGCTCAAAAGATGTACTAGCTTTTTGTGAACATATGAGATGCTCAGTCTAAAACAAAAGGAACAAACTGTGGCCCTCTACTTGCTACAAAGAGAAGAGAAAAGCAGACGGGGTGGTGGCGGCTGAGAATGGAACCCTATTGCCCCAGCATTAGCTGGAACAGCGGCAGCTTCTTTCAAACTTCCCTCGCCCTTCAGTTTATCAGGATGGAGGGGGGTGGAAGCGGCACCTTGCATGTGCTCTGTCTTTGGCTTTCAAACCCTCCACCACCTCACCAAGCTGAATTCAGTGGTGGGGGCTCCTTCAGCTTGGTGAGGTGGAGGGTGTGTGTGCAAGTGATGCCTTGCATGTGTCCTATCTTTGGCAGGAGCGGGCAGGAGCCCCGCCAGTGAGTTCAACTTGGAGAGGTGGAGGAGGCACATTAAAAAAAATCTGTGATATACAGAGACTGCGGTATATGAGCCGTGATGTGGCGGGGGAATACTGTAATGTTCTTCTTTGGCCTATCGAGAAGTAGCTTCTCAATAGGCTGAAAGAGTGGCTTACTAAAATAGACTGTTTCATCCATGATAATCTCCTGGTCTCAGTGCCAGATTTCTTTCCTAAAACTGTAGATGAATAATCCAAAAGACTTAGTCAACTTTTGCAACGTTTAGAGAGCCTCGTGGCACAGTGGTTAAATGCCTGTACTGCAGGTAAAACTGTGCTCACGACCTGGAGTTCAATCCCAGGTAGCAGGCTCAAGGTTCACTCAGCCATCCATCCTTCCAAGTTCGGTAAAATGAGTACCCAGCTTGCTGGGGGAGGGGCAATGTGTAGCTTGCATACTATAATTAAAAACTGTAAACCGCCCAGAGTGGTATGGGGCGGTATATAAGCAGACCACTTTGCTTTGCTTTGCTTTGCTTTGCTTTATATGCCTTTAGATATAAACCAATGATGCTAATTTTGGGAATCCAGCTATGCTATGGTGAATTGTTTCTTTGGATTTGTGACTAGGCCTTCATATATCACTTATTCCTTATTTTCTGACAGTATCTAGTGCCAATAATTTGGACATATAATTGTACATATGAATCCTTCCATTTCAGCCTGAGGATGCCTAGTTTAAGCCACAAATTCAATGATTATGTATTGACCTTATCATTTAAGAGGTAACTAGGGTGCTGTCCATGTAATTGTTTCTCAAGCCACACTTTCCAGTCATGAATTGTAATATAATTTTTGTATTTTTCTAAACTACAACATGCCGTAAATCTGTTAGAATTGCTCGAGCTGGAATTCTGAAGGCCTTACCCCCTCCTCCTAAATTCCTTCATGGGTATGTTTATATAACTCATAGCTGATATATAAATGAGGAGAAAAAAATTCTTCAATTTCTGTCCAGATGCAAAGAAACTAGCTAGGCAGAGAGTTAGCCCTCACCCTACACAGATGGTTCTTCTGCCTCAGAATTCAGAAATGGTGGGAGTTTTTCCTCATTTATGAACCAGCTGTAAATTATATCAAACACCTGAAAGGGATTGTTTTCAGCAGTCTACTTCCAAAGTCTTCTGGGTGTTTTCATTAAAACATCCAATCTCTAATTATTAATATAGGTTGGCTCTCATTTACAAGTTCTAATACTGTTTGTTATTGTTTTCTACTGTAAGTGAGGCTGTGCTTGCCAGAAGTTTGATTCCTTATTGAGCTCAACACCTGCCTATGCTCCATGGGAAATAAAGCACATCTGAATTTGCCTCATTTCAGAAGCTAAGCAGGGTCGGCCCTGGTTAGTACTTGGATGGGAGACCACCAAGGAATACCAGGTGCTGTAGGCGCCTGGAGTAGGAACTGGCAAAACCACTCCAGTATTCCTGCCAAGAAAACTCCATGGACATGGGGTCACGAAGAGTCGGTCACGACTGTAATGACACAACACACACACACATACATCCCTTTGGATGATTACATCAGTATTTTGAAAGGAGGTCTCAGGCTTTCCTACTTGAAGCATAAAGATCCCTGCGCATCATGTTCATAATTCCAAAATAATATGTTAATATTTGTTCAGGGACTTACAGCTGTAATGTTTCATTTTTTTATCATGTTCTGTTTTGAGTATCTATCAAAGTACTTGTTTCTGAGTAATAACCAAACTTCCTAGTTTATACTGAGGTTATACTGGAGCCTGGATACTTATAGGTCTTCTGTTTGAATAATGCTTAGAGGAGCATATAGTTACTGTGCTTTAATAATTTGCTTCTTTTCAAGAGGATAATAGCACATTTATCAACACCAAAGTTCATTTTCATAGCTGGACTGCAAGACTCAAGATTTTTAAGAAACAGTTCAATTTATCATGAGAACATGCAAATAACTTAATATTATCCCTATATACTAAGTATTAGAGATGGGCACGACCAGATTTTTTTTTCCGAGTTGTCGTTTTTTGGGACGGGTCTGTTTCGGGTCGTTTCTGTTTTTCGTGAAATTTTTTAAATTTTTGTCATTTGTCGTGTCGTTTGTCGTTTGTCGTTACCGCCACCGCGATTTCGCGCGATTTGACGTCCCAGCGAGTGGCGTCCCGCCGGCGCTAGGTGTTTTTGCACCCTAGGTGGCAGGCAGGGTGGCGGGGGGGCATGGGCGGGCGGCGGCACCGGCAGGGGGGAGGGGCGGGCATGCGGGCGGGCGGGCGGCGGGCGCAGGTCCCGCAATGACCCAGAGCAGGCGGAAACACTTTAAACTGACTTGCTGCACAAGACTGCATCGAATAAAGCAATTGCAATTTTTGCAAACAAAGTGGGCAGTGCACCCACAGCAGAGCTGCAGGCAGGGTATGAAAGGACCTTGGCTTGCCACCAAGCAAATGAAAATTTTAAAATAAATCCACACCTCCCCTCCCACTCAAACCTTCCCCCCCCTTTGAAGCACTATCAGAAAAGAAATCCTAACAAACTGCAGGAGAATAAAAAATAAAAAAACTGTGTTGCTATTCCCCACAACAGACAGAGAATGAAAGGAATTATTATTATTTCCTAAATATTCAATTGAATCAATTCCCTCCCTGCCTGCCTAACTGAAATCTAAAGGCTCTGCGAAATCGAAACTAGTCTAGCACAGCAGCCAGCTACACACAGCCCTCTCCCACCCACATCCAAGCCCGGACTGCGACTCGTCTGGGAGTGCCTCGGCTTTTTATGCCCTCTTGCACATCCAGAAGTGTCAGTCAAAACCTGGCCATGCGATTGGTAGAATGGGTCCAAAAATTTGCATGGTCCCATCCCATGGCCAGCCCATCATTGCGCAGGTGTAAAAAAATAAAAATAAAAATAAAAATAAAATAAAATAAAATCAGTGCGACCTTTTACTGCTATAAAAAACCCACTGCTGCTACTGTAAAAATTCAAGCATTTAAAATAGCTAATTTTCGCATGTTTCTGTGGTGCTTTGGTGGTTTTTTGGACCACGATTTCAAAAAAAAATATTGCGGACGCCATTTTGGATCCCCCCGCACCGCATGGCAAATGGAGACGCCGAGGATGCCCCCTCCCAGCAGCCCAGGACAGGAGGGGGGGAAGGCTGGGGACACACCCCGAAACCACCCCTCTGGTAGGTGCCCTCAGGCAGGCATATTTTCGCCTGCTTTTTTGGCCGGGAATCGGGTTTTTTTTTAATTTTTAAAACTTTTTTTCTGTGCCGCTTGGCATCGTGCAATTGCCGCGCGATGCCAGGAATGACAATGACAAATCAGACCCAATTTTTCTTTTTTTGGTTCGAGTTCGAGTTCTGACAGCTTAATTGTCGTTACCGTTTCCGTTACGTAACGGAAACGATATCCGAAAATGGAAACGACAATTTCGCCAAGTCGTGCCCATGTCTACTAAGTATATCAAGAGCATTTTTGGTAGCTTTTCCTCCTCCTCCTCTTCCTTTTTGGGTTCCTGAGTTCTTCTGTTATTGCCATCTCTTGCTACAATTCAGTAATAAAGTGGAATAAGTATAAAAATGTATGATTTCATTTTGGAAAAATGTTTTTACTTCCTTTCTCAAGAGTAGCTGCACCACTGGAAACATTTTCCATTAAAAAGGGTTATCAGTGACCATTTTCCTGTCCCCAATCACTTTTTCTCCATTGCATCTCAATGAATTCATTTTTTAATATAAATGATCCTGGGGACACAACTGGTAACCAATGTGAATGTTTCAGTGTAGGAGTCATACAACACTGATTGACTGTCTAGCTGTGGATTTTGCACCCGCTGAAACTTTTTCAAAACTCTGTAATCTTGTGTCGGAGGTAGAAAAAGTGGCTTCTTTTGCAACTTGTATAGCTCAAATGCTATGCTTCCAGCTTTTTACCTGTGTAAAAAATATTTCTAGAAATTTATTTTTACTATATTCTGTGACCTGCTGTCTTTCCTAGACACTTCTGAGACTACAACATAGTTTTGGTCCATTAACCGCAAGTTGGTACAGCCTTCAGCTGCTGCCTCTTGTAACGATAAAATGGGATTTTACTTTCAATTGTTAAAATATTTTTCTTTTGGTTATTGTATAAATACATTCATAGTTGCTTTGAACTACCATTTTATGCTTAATTCAGAACATAGAGAGATGATCCCTTTGAGAGAAAAAACAAACAGTTATGCATGAATATGTCTTCAGTACAGGTATAAACAGATTTTCCATATGGCAGACAGCACACACAGATTTCTCCTGCTTCAAAATAATGTTAGACATGTTGTGTTAAATGTTGAAGAAGTATCAATATTTATGTGCTCGTATTTCACTCTATACATCTATTCCTTTATACATTTATAACCACATGATTCTCAAACACCCTGGCTTCTTTGATGGCAAAGCAATTCAATTGAACTAAAGTAGATTAGGACAATTTCTAAGTCTGCAAAAGAAAATTCATTGGGCACCACAATCAGAACTAGCAGTAGTAAGATAACCATTCATTGTTCAGCCCATGCATTTTTGGTTTACAGTGATTACAGAAAATCATACTTTGAAAGAATACCCACCAAAGCTCTTTTCCAACTAAGGGGCATTGACTGAATATACATCTGACTAGAGGACAATTGTCTCCCTGTCACAGAGTGCAACCCCATTATTCATGATGCAGAAATGATAGGTAATGCTTGAGGATGTTTATGTAAATATATTTGTCTGCAGTATGGGCCCATACTGCCCAGACCTTCTCAACATCTATCAGAAGCCAAGGAGAATAAGCAACATTTTGACCGAACTTATTAAGACTCAAAAATGTGATGTGAGAGATTTGTGGCTCAATCTGAGAAACACGTTCAGACCAAAATCCCATTGGCAGTCCGCAATGGATCTACTGAATCAGTTGTATAAATTCCATAGATTCAGTGGGTCTAATTGGACCCACTAGCTAGACTCAGTCATTAGGGTTTCTTGTGGATTGGTAGGAGAGGGTGTGCACTACAACAATTAGCAAAGATGATCCTAATAACAGTGTTTAATTTCTGATAAATTGCTCTGGCAACCATATTTCAACTGCAATTTAAAAATGAAAATAGGGATTTTCTTTCATAACTGGCAAGAGAGCCCTGCAACTCTCACCATTTTATTCTTACCATCATGCCCTCCTCCAGATGATTTATTTCAAAAAATGCCCCTCCCTGCACCTGCAGTGGCACATCCCAGTTGGCTAGGGGCCCAGGAGTCTTAAGGTGATGCCCTCACAGAGAATTTACAAATTAATGTTCTTTAAAAAAACAACACCTGAAATTCGCATGTGAAAAACACAATGGAAAAGAAAGGTAGCTCTATTGGAAAACAAAAGCAAAATGGAGAAATGGAAAACAAATGAAAAAATTAGAGACAAAAAACAGAAAGGATTCAAAGTATTTTGCAGTGCAGGAGGAATACTTATAATTTAATTGCACGTCTCACCTGGAAACACTTGACTAGAGTGTGCACTTGAATAATTAGCACATGACACTTCAAAAACTTGAGGAAATTCTGTTGAAACAAATTTCATTTGCTACCAAGTTCAGGCAGAGTACAAAGTGAAAACTGCCATGGAAGGAAATGGAGAAATTTGCCATTTCCATCCTCTGTGACCTGTAGGGATGCCCCATGTCCTCTTTTAGTCCATGTCTGATTTCAAGATAAAAAACCATGGAGGGGGAGGCAAATAAGAATAATTTTATGGAATTAGGCCTCCCTTTTGGGTGACCAAAGGATCAATTAGTAAACAGTACAGTAACTTAAATGCTTCTGTATAAGTATCATCTTGTGGAATGAATTAATGTCTCTTTAAAATTTGAAAAAGATGCCCAACAAATGCATGCTGTATTGGAATGAACAATGTATTGCAGTTGCAATCATCCTGGTGAATTTCACATTCTGCTGTGAAATTTGCTGCAAAGTTCCCTGGTTTTCTCAAGTATCATCACACTGCAAAAACCTATGACCTGGACCATGAAATTCAGCTAAATTAGCACTCAAGAGTTGCTGGACGTTTATGCATATAATACATATTGACATGCACTGCAATTTTAGAACAGTATTTTGCAACTTGAATTTATGGGTTATTAATGGGATTGCATTTCACAGGGGAGCGCAGGAGAGCCCACAGTTGGTGTGTTATGCATAACATATGTCATACCTACAGTATGTGAGCCTAAGCCATTGCAGGCATTTAGGAAACAAGTGCCAGGTTACTATTAACAGCAACCCATCCTATTTCGGAACCTTTTAATACTGTGAACGTTTCTCCCCTAATATATTTCTTGAAAGAAATCACGCACAACACCAATTCATTCATGGCATGAGTCTGAAGCATACAGGGAGCCTCAGAGCCTGGAAAAAGGGGTGTGTGTGTGGAGTTTTAAATTAAATTAAAGATTTGGATCCTTTCAGGGAAATAGGTGGGATAGAAATATTTTAAGTAAATAAATACGATTTTTGGTCAATTCATTACGAGATAATCCATGCAGTGTAAAATAAATCAATAACATGTCATTCAAATTTTAATTTTATTACTCATAAACAGAACAATGTTTTTAAAAAGAGATAAAGTTTAGCAAAACATAGGGGTTTATGATATTATTCGTGACAGGAGAAAATCAAGACCCTCTTAAAGACTCAAGATTTACCAGCACCTCTGCACTTAATAGAGTCAGAACTGAATACATGTACTGGCTTAGTGTAAATATCATGCATGTCAGTTTTATCATGGGGCTAGTTTGGATAAGAACAGTGGTCAGCAGAAAATGGGGTAGATTTCCAAGTTACATCAGGATTTGAGTTCCAAGAAAGTGACCATGAATCAAGCTGGTTCTTTTACAGAGGATCTTGAAACTGTGCTTGATTATGAAGTGATAAATATATCACTTAGGTGCTATAAAACTAGAAGCAAAATTTGAACAGTATTCTTCTAGTGGCAATGAGCCAGAAGTCTAATTACCTAAAAGAAGCACAAACAAATGCTGAAAATGCATTACCATTTATTTAGCTTGGATATCCTACTTTCACAATTAGAAAATCTAGTCTGTTTCTGATACAGTCTATGCTATATTGCAATCAATTTGCACACACAAGGTGTCATTCAAAAGCCCAAAGCAATCACATGTAATGCTTTAGGTCTGTGTAATTTATTTGCCTGTAACACTCAGAACTATTAATTGAAACATTTCTGGGCTGCCCTCGGGTAGCTTGAAGGGCTGCCACGCCAGCAGTTTTCCACTTCCTGGAACTTCAGAGACAGATCTGAGATGAAGCTGATAAGTTGATATTTGTTTGAAAAATGACTCGCACCATCATCTTGCTCTTGGTGTCACTTTTATAGCAAAAGATCAGGAAGTTAACATAGGAGATTAATGCAACACATAACAGAGAAAGACAAGAGGCAAGCATTGGTGGTCCATCTGGGGAAAGAGTCAGCAATACTAATAGTGATTGCAGATAATAAGACCTGGGTCTGAAGACCAGCAATGATGGTCTCAAGAGTCAGGACATCTTAGGAACCTGGGTCTGGGGAGCAGCAAAGATGGTCTCCAGAATCAGGCCTGGCAAATGGAGCTGGGCACACACTTAAATACCCTCCTCCCAGGGCCTGGAATTCCCCTACAGCAGACACGCCTCTGCAGGAACCAGATCAAACCGGATCAGACAGGCCAGGTCCAGCCACAAAAGCCCGTCCTTTCGCACTTTAGATGACCTTTATACATACATCTGCAAAGTGACAAAAGCTCAGATGAACTTTATACACACATCTCTGCAAGGTGACAATATCTCAGATGACTTTTATACACACATCTCTGCAAAGTGACAATCTGCAAACACTTCCTCTTTTCCATGCTCTTGCGGTTAAGCTTCTTGTGGTTTTGGGCTCGCAGGTGTTACAGAAGCTGTGCAACTCCCTGCCTTGCCAACTCTGTGTCTCTCAGAGAATGCAGAATTTTTATCAACAAGCTGACACCATTGTACATGTAATGCTGTATTAGTGAACCCATTTAGAGAATACCTAAAAATTCAGACCTATCATTCCTCCCTTTTTCCAATTAGCAGGATCATATTAAAGCATTGGAATCTTCTGATGTCACAGAGGTCCTGCTCTTGTGTAGCAACTGCAAAGAATTGTGTTTGTATTTGTGTGTGGGATAGGGATGCAAGCAGGCAGGCAGGCAGGCAGTCAAGCAAGCAAGCAGGAAGCCAGAATCTTGTGCCATCTCTCTACCTAAAAAGCATAATGAAATCAAACTTCTTCTCTTTTAGTGCTGCTCTCGCAGTTCCCTCAGATGTCATCTGGCACCCTGAGAGCTAGCAGCCCCTACCGGCTTGGTCCTCCTGTTCTACCAAGATACCTTCAGCAGTCAGATTATTGGATTTAATGGTAGCCCTTAAATATTATTCAAACTCCTGCCATATTGGTACAGGAACCAGAGTGGTCATCTGGCCTTTGGGGGCCACATTAGGCCCAGGGATGTCAGAAGGTCATGCCATGCATACCCCTTAAGGGCAGCGAACCGAGCATTAGCAAGAGAAACACTATTTTTTTGAAAAATTAAAAGTGTTTGGCTTACATACCGCCCCATACCACTTCAAGTAGTCTCTGGGCAGTTTACAGGTTTTAATTACAGAATTACAGTATGCAGGCTACACATTCCCCCCACCCCAGCAATCTGGGTTCTCGGAAGGATGGAAGGATGAGTCAACTATGAGCCTGCTACCTGGGATTGAACCCCAGGTTGTGAGCACAGTTTTACCTGCAGTACAGGCATTTAACCACTGTACCACGGGGCTCCTTAAATTAGGAGAAGCAAACCAGTCCATATCCACAAAGTGTCCTTTCAAATCCACTGTGTATAATCCAGCACTGCTTCAATGGCTCCTAAGCAAAGAGAGTCAGGGTACTAAGAGAAAATAGAGGCCAAAGGAGAGAGAAAAGAAAGCAGCCTAAAGGAAAGAGGGCAGCCTGAAGTTCACTGTGTATATCTCACTTTATAACTCAGAGCACAGAGAGAACTCCTAGTTCCCTGAGCTCCTTGCCCTCTAAAGATGCCGGCCACAGAATCTGATGAAACGTTAGGAAGAAAAACTTCCAGAACACAAACATCTAGAAAAGCTCACAACAACAATTCACTTTGTATATTTAAGATATACCGTTCAACCGGCTAATCTCAAATTAACCCCAGGTGCCTGTAGACATATATGTTTGGTTTTGCATTTTGCTTACTCGGAAATACTTTAGGCTTATGCTAGGAATGTATATAAATGAATAAATTTGGGGAACATACTCCCCCCTTCATTTATTAGTTAACAGGCAATGTGGGAATTCATATACTACCAAATGCCATATTTGTTTAGATTTCATGTGTCTGACTGTGAAGAAATGCATGTTCTCATGCAATGCATGATGCAGAAATCCTGCAAAAAGAAAGTGTAGGTTAGTTATTCACACGTCCTTTGCCAATGCTTCTTTGGGTTTCTGAACTCAGTCTCCATTTATATTACATTTAATTGTTCAGCCTATGCATTGATATTTGTATAGACTTCTTGGAAAGTGTTTCGTTAAGGTTCAATTTCTTCTTCTTCTTCTCTGCCACCACTTTCTACATGAACATAGCAACAATTGACTTACTGCATTTTCCCATAGCTATTTTAAACTCTGCCTCTTAATGTAGAACCTTCTATTAGCCACGTGGTTGGAAGTAAATAAAAATAAAAATAAAAATAAAAATAAAAATAAAAATAAAAATAAAAATAAAATAAAATAAAATAAAATAAAATAAAATAAAATAAAATAAAATAAAATAAAATAAAATAAAGGAGC
This sequence comes from Phrynocephalus guinanensis, assembly GCA_037367245.1. Taxonomy (NCBI): domain Eukaryota; kingdom Metazoa; phylum Chordata; class Lepidosauria; order Squamata; family Agamidae; genus Phrynocephalus; species Phrynocephalus guinanensis. Next base: position 37,939,704 of record CM074740.1, read on the forward strand.
ACTGACCCGGCCTCAGGGGTGGCAGGGTCAGTGCTCTAAAATAAATAAAAAGAAATAAAAAAGAAACGCCCACCTGGCCCCAGGGGCTGCACAGTGAGCACTTGCAAGAAAAGAGAGATGCTCTGGCCCCATGCCAGCACCTCAAAAGCCCCTGCCAGAGGGGCCAGGATCCGCTGCCCCCGACACCAAGCTGCTGCCGCTGGTGGCAGCGGTAAGAAACCGAACCAGTTCAGATCCGTTTGGGTTCATACGAATGTTTTTAAAATTCGTACGAACCCGAACCCGAACCGAACCAAGGTTGGGCCCGAACCAGAAGAACCCGAAACATGGGTTTTCTAATTTGTGTCCACCTCTAATGTACAGTATGTATAAAGAAATTGGAAATTGGAGGACATATTTTGGCACAGCATCAGAATATACATTTTCCCTTGCAGTCTTTCAAATTTGAGAATGAGCCTTCTTGATGAAAACATTCTATTAATGTTTCACTGTATATCTATCTATCTATCTATCTATCTATCTATCTATCTATCTATCTATCTATCTATCTATCTATCTATGTTCTGACATTTGCTTTTGCAAAATAGATTCCAACCTCTCTCCCTTATCAACCAGAAGAAGGAACTGCAGCAAGACCATACTCAAGACCTTGCACAGAGCAATACAAATCCATTGGCATTCCAAGGGGCATCTACCAAGCCTCAGAGGAGGTGAGTGGTGGTGGTAAAAGTGACCATCCCCTCTTGGAATTTGTTATACAGTTGGAAGGAGAAGCTAATAATAGACAAGAATCCTGGACTTTAAGAAAGCCAATTTTTGTAAACTTAGGGAATTATTGGCTGTGATTCCATGTACTGAAACACTGAAAGAGAAGGGAGTCCATGATGGATGGGAGTTCCTAAAAAGTGAGATATTAAAGGCACAATCTAAAACTGTTCCAAAAAGAAGAAAAAATGGCAGAGGTCTAAAGAAACCACAATGGTTTACTAAAGAACTGTCAACTCAGCTAACTATTAAAAAAAAAAACAAGTACAAGCAGTGGAAAAATGGGGAATGCACCAAAGAGGAATATAAGCAAACAGCTAATATATGCAGGGGGTGGTAAAAAAAAAAAGCTAAAGCGCAAAATGAACTTAGCCTTGCCAGAGAGATTAAAAATAATAAAAAGGGTTTCTTTAGTTATGTCTGCAGCAAAATGAAAAATAAGGAAATGACAGGCTCTCTGCATGACAATGATAACCGCCAGTTACTAACAGGAGACAAGGAAAAGGCAGAACTACTCAACACCTTTCCCTCCGTTTTCTCCAAAAAGGAAGAAAGAGATCAGCTGGGACAAAGAGTAGATGAGGTAGGACGGGAATTGCAACATAGAATAGAGGGGTAGTACAGAAACACCTGGAAACATTAAATGAATTTAAGTCTCTTAGGCCAGATGAATTACACCCAAGGATATTAAGAGAACTGGCAGAAGTAATTTCAGAACAATTGGCAATAATCTTTGAGTCCTGGAGAACAGAGGAAGTCCCCATCGATTGGAGGAGGGCTATTGTTGTTCCCATCTTCAAAAAGGGGGAAAAAGAGGACCCAAATAATTACTGCCCAGTCATCTTGACTTCAATTCCTGGAAAGATCCTAGAGCAGATTATTAAACAGGCAGTATGTCATTATTTAACAAACAATGCTGTCATTACAAGAAGTCAACACGGGTTTCTTAAAAACAAGTCATGCCAGACTAATTTGATCTCTTTCTTTGATAAAATTACAGGCCTGGTGGATCAGGGGAATGCTGTGGATATTGCTTATCTGGACTTTAGTAAGCCCTTTGATAAGGTTCCTCATGGTATTCCTGCTAAGATGTTAGTAGAAAGTGGGATAGATAGTGCAACTGTTAGGTGGATTTGTAATTGGTTGACTGATCGCACCCAAAGGGTGATCATAAATGGCCTCTCTTCAGCTTGGAGAGACGTGACCAGTGGGGTGCCCCAGGGTTCTGTTCTGGGTCCAGTGCTGTTCAATATCTTTATTAATAACTTGGAGGAAGAAATAGAGAGTATGCTAATTAAATTTGCAGATGATACCAAATTGGGATTGGTTGTTAATTCCCTAGAGGATAGGATGAAAATCCAAAAAGACCTTGACAGATTAGAGTGTTGGGCCAAAGCTAATGACATGGATTTCAACAGAGGGAAACGTAGGGTGCTGCATCTAGGAAAAAAGAATGAATTGCACAGATATAGGATGGGAGATACCTGGCTGGAAAATAGTACCTCTGAAAGGGATCTGGGAGTCTTGGTGGACCACAAACTGAATATGAGTCAGCAGTGTGATGCGGCGGCTAGGAAAGTCAATGCGATTCTTGGTTGCATCAACAGAAGCATAGTGTCTAGATCAAGGGAAGTGATAGTACCACTCTGTTCTGCTCTGGTCAGACCCCACCTGGAGTACTGTGTCCAGTTCTGTGCGCCACAATTTAAAAAGGATGTTGACAACCTTGAGCGGGTGCAGATGAGGGCTACCAGGATGGTTGAGGGTCTGGAGGAAATGTCATATGAGGAACGGCTTAGGGAGCTGGGAATGTTTAGCCTTTCAAAAAGAAGGCTGAGGGGGGATATGATAGCTATGTTTAAATATTTGAAAGGATGTCATATTGAAGAGGGAACAGGTTTGTTTTCCATGGCTTCAGAGACTAGGACTCGGGGCAATGGTTTCAAACTACAGGAAAAGAGATTCCATTTGAACATCAGGAAGAACTTCATGACAGTTAGAGCTGTTCGGCAGTGGAATATGTTGTCACAAAGGGTGGTGGAGTCTCCTTCTTTGGAGGTTTTTAAGCAGAGGCTGGATGGCCATATGTCAGGATCACTGTGATGGGGGTTCCTACATGGCAGGGGTTGGACTGGATGGCCCTTGAGGTCTCTTCCAACTCTATGATTCTATGATTCTATGATTTCTTTTTCTTTCCTTTCTTCTACATATTTCTTCTTTTTGCTGCCTCTAGATCTTTCCCATTCTTTCCTTAGGACATAACTTCTGCAAAAACAATGCTGCACTTTTAATCAAGCATTCATTTCCTCAAGCTTTAATTTCTAGAAGTAATATAGTTACGGAGAACTCCATGGTAAAGTGAAAATCCATTAGCATTTAATAGCTGTTCTGATTTTTCAGCTCAGATATTTACTCAATTTTAGTTGCTTTTTCTGAAAGACTTTCTGTGTACCGATGAATTAAATTTTCCATTATTTTAACTTTCTTTTAAGACAATGAGAAAGAGGAAATGCAAAATGCCACGCTCAAATTAGATTATACCATATAATCTTCTGTGTTAGAGATCTTTTGAAATGCAAGTGATTCTGATATAGCAGTAGTGTGCAATTAGGTAAAGCCATTAGAGTTTTATTTGGCTATATTTCATCATCCTTGCCTGCTGCAGTCACAAACTAAACAAAATATTATGCATCACTTTAACATTACAGATACACATTTACCTTGGAGTAAACCCCCATTGGGCTCAGAGAGAGCCCCGCCTCTGCTCAGAAGTCTGCCTTCAGATAAGGCATGCTCTGCAAGGTTTTAGTCGTAGTGTGAAAGATTAGTAGGGACGGAATGAGTGAGACTCTGGATGAGCATGGCTAGGGTTGCACTGTAAGGGACACCCTTTTACTCTGATTTATCCTGTATGGACCAGATAAAATATCAGTCCACTCCCATGCATATCTACTCAGAAGCAAGGGTTACAGAGTTTTTAAAATGTCTGGTTTAATTCTCTTTTTACCACATAGTACAAATACAGAGAGACACAGAGGAGAATAGCTATAAATTCTCCAGAGCCCACCCCTTCACATTAACTGACAGTAACCCAAAGACATTAGCAGGAGGAAGATCAAAACATAGTTCTTCAAAGCAAAGCAAAAGCAAAATGTTCTGCTTATATACCGCCCCATACCACTTCAAGTAGGCTCTGGGCAGTTTACAATTTTTATTAACAGTATGCAGGCTACATGTTGCCCCCCCAGCAAGCTGGGTACTCATTTTACTGACCTCAGAAGGATGGAAGGCTGAGTCAGCCCAGAGCCTGCTACCTGTGATTGAACCCCAGGTCGTCAGCACAGTTTTACCTGCAGTAGAGACATTTAACTACTGTGCCACGGGGTCTTCATGTACTGTTGCTTGAAATTACTGCTTTCTGTAGGTGCATACATACTAACAACCAAATGAACAGATCAATACAGGAAAGAAGAAACAGCTACCACCAACCCAGAAAAGAGAGTGAGCACTTGGTCAAGAGATTGGGCTCTTTATGAATTTCAAAAGCTGCAAGTAAACTGAGTAACATGAGTCAACTGGGTATATTTACACGTGACTAAGCTGGCAACCCAAATACCTGTGTGGACCCTTCTCATTAGGAATGGAAGGATTACTCAAGGGAGAGAGAAAGTAGATTGCACTGAAAATGAGAGCTTTTACGTCCAAATTGGACCCTTCCAAATCTCACTGTCTGGACCGGCCCTTAGTCTCTGTGGAGAAGCAGTAGTTATTCATTTGCTAAGCTTCCTGATTTACAGCAACCCTAATAGGGCTTTCAAAGTAAAGGAGATATTTCAAGAGTGGCTGCACCAGTCCCACCTTCTGTGAGTTTCCATGCCGGAATCATGGAATCCGGGTCTTCTGAATGTTAGTCCATCCACTATACCACGACTTGATGTCCTTTAATATGATACTCAGATCTTCTGTGAAAAATTGCTTTCATTCTACCTACAGGCTGACTCTACAGGTATTTCTTTGGGGTGGGAGGGAGCCTTTTTTTCAAAGAATTCAAAGTAAAACGAAGACCTGTACAAGTGGACCCAATATATTGATACAGAACCTTTACAAAATAATTTCCAAAACAAATACCTTAAAAAACAGAAATTCTGAGATATTTGCCCAAAATATGTGTGATCTATATTGCTCTCCTTTACATCTCAATGGGCAACAATTTTATGCTGTATCATGCATTACAATATAGGATATAAGAGTGATGCTGCTTAATTATCTGGACATTGTAACTTGTAAGTTTATCCATTAGAGAAGAATTATAGGATGTGGCAACTATTTCATTTAGATAGGCTCTTTCAGTAACTGACTCCATAGTCTTTGTGTGGTGCTGGCAGTGGAACCATGAGCTGATGTTTTAAAAGTAACCAGGAGCACCTGAATAAATAAGCAAGCAAACAGAGCAGATAGCTAGAAATAGATTAAGCAAATCGAGAAAACATGGCAAGAAGGGAATTGACTTGTCAAACAGACTGCCATCTGCAATCTCTTCCACCGTGTAGCACAGCTGGATAATTTATATCAGATGCAGCATGGAGAGAAAAGGAAAATAATGGAGGGGGTGGTGAGAGAAAGAGAGAGAAAAACAGGAAGAACAGGCATTAAGGGAGGACATCTCATTAGGAAAAAAATGTTCTTAAAATGTTAATACAAAGAGCTGATATGGACCCTGAACTAAAAAGCTGAAGCCTCTGTTCTTTTTCAAAATGCAGACAAAAAACTAAAAAAAAATATTTATTGGGAAATATTCTTAATTGATTATTCTGGGTTCACCCTGATCATACTTATTCAAATGGCTGAGCAATTTGCTCTGCAAGCCAAAACAAGGATCAGATTCCAAAGTCCAAGACTCAATAGTACAAGGGAAGATTCACACAGACTTCAGCCTACCACCAATATCAGAAGCCAGTTGGTCTGAAGTATTCCACTATTTTCTTCTGAAATGATTCATTGGGTTTAGAAATATGAATGACATTCCTTGCTAGTGGGTTTCCAATTTCAAAAATCTGACACCTGCTCTGGCCACAGTGACTCAGGCTGTAGTGTCGTCCCAATGTGCTCTATGTGGGACTTCCAATGAAATGTCTCAGGAAACTTCAACGGGTCCAAATGCAGCAGCTAGATTGCTGACTAGGGTAGGTTACAGAAGTGCTCCCCAACCTTTTTGTCCCCACGGACCGGTAAATGTTTGATGATTTTTCTGTGGCCCGGGGGTGGGGAGGGGGGGAGATGGGGGGTGCGGGGGGGTCGGGCGGGGGGGCAGGGGAGGGTGTGTGGGGGGGGTGGGGGAGGGGGGAGGGAGGAAGGGGAGCGGGGGGGGCTTGGCGTGTGTGCCTTGCGGGGGCCACGGGAGCGGCGGCAGCGGCGGCGGCACTCTTCGGCTGGGGGCGTCAGGCGTGCCGCTCCCCCCCGCGTGCACGGGTGGGGTGGGGGGAGCCCGGGGCTCCTGGGCGGGCGGGCCCCCGTCTTCTCCTCCTGTCGGCGGCCGGAGCCGCCGCCGCGTCGCCTTGCCTCCGGCTGCAGCCTTTGGGCAGGCGAGCGGGAGGGGGGAGGGGAGGGAGGCCGGTGGGGGGGTGGCATCTCTGCGCTGGCCGGTCGGCTAGCCAGCGCACGCACACTCCGGTTGGGGGGGCTCGGGGGGCCCGGCCTCTCTGTGTGTGTGTGGGGGGGCGGGGGACGGGAGCGGCCGCTCCTTCCTTCCTTCTCCCTCTCCCAGCGGAGAGGTGGTGGCGGCAGCGGTGTTCCAGCTCCCGGCCCCCCACCCCGGCCTCTCCTCTCCTCTCCTCTCCTCCAGCGGGGCCTGGCGGGGGCTTCCCTCGTGCCTCCCCCGTTCCTCCCGCCTCCCGCATGCGCCCCCTCCTCCCCACCGGCCCCCGCGCGCCCTCCAGCCTTCTTCTTCCATTGGCTGCCCGTGGGAGAGAAGAGGAGGAGGAGGAGGGCGGAGGAGGAGGAGGAGGACGCGCCGCTGCCACCGTGGCTGCTGCTGCTGCTGGTGGTGGTGGAGGGCGAGGAGGAGGAGCGCGGCGGAGGAGGAGGATGCGCCGCCGCCACTGGCGGCGGCGGGCAGAGGAGGGAGGCAAAGGCAAAGGCCAAGGTGGCAGCTCCTCCTGCGCTCCTCCAGCCTTCCTCCTCCACCGGCTGCCCGCGGGAGAGAAGAGGAGGAGGAGGAGAGTGGCGGAGGAAAAGGGGAGGAGCCTCCCCGGCCTCCCCAGGCGGCCCGGTGCCGACCGGTCCACGGACCGGCACCGGTCCGCGGCCCGGGGGTTGGGGACCACCGGGTACAGAAATCACATTACACCCCTACTAAAGCAGCTGCAATGGCTGCCAATCAGCTATCAGACAGTATTCAAGGTGCTGGCCTTGACCTACAAAGCACTGTACAACCTAAGTCCTAGCTACCTCAAAGATTTCACAGTAAGAACTCGCTTGGGTGTTAAGGTCATCAGGAGAGGCCTTTCTCTCCATACCACCACCCTCACAGGTATGTCTTGTGGGAACCCATGAAAGGGCCTTCTCTGCTGCTGCACCCAGATTCTGGAACTCTCTTCCACTGGAGGCCAGGACTGCCCCATCTCAGCTGTCTTTCCGGAAACAGGCAAAGACCTTTCTCTTCAGGCAAGCTTTCCCTGAATGATGGATTTCCTACTATGCCTTTATATGAATTTACCATGTATGGCTACACATGCTTTGTGGTTTATAACCACTTAAAACTAGAGATGGGAACGAAAGGAATTTATCATTCATTTCGTTATTCATTTTCGTAGGGAACAAATAATGGGGGAGAACGGGCTTTTAAAACTCCCCCCTCCCCAAGCTAGTGCCAAGCACTCTCCCAGCCAGTTTGTAGGCACTGCCCCCAAGCCAGCACCTCAAAAAGCCCCTGCCATGCTGCAGCCGCCAGGATCACCGCTGCTGCCTTCACCACCGCCACTGATAAGTCAGACTTGGACCAGTTTGGCTCGGTTTGGATTTGTACGAATTTTTTAAAATTCGTATGAACACAAACCAAACTGAACCAAGAGTGGGCCCGAAACAGAATGAACCGAACCATTGGTTTTGTGTTTCGTGCCCACCTCTACTTATAACTTGTGTTTATATCTCTCCTTGTGTGATTCCATTGACACTGTGTTACCAATTGTTAGTTTTAATGTTGCTTTCCTGTATGATACCCCTCAATTCTCTGTTTCTCAAACTGAATATGTCTTAATTGTAATGGACTATAGATTGTCTCTCCTTGCTGTAAGGTGCCTTGGGTCCTTTTCCAAGGAGAAAGGCCCATTAAAAATACTCAACAATAAAAACAAACAAACAAACAAACAAACAAACAAACAAGCAAGCAAGCAAATTATTCTCATCATTATTAACTGCATTGGAAAACAGAGCAGGGAGAAGGGATGCAAGTTTCTCTTTGAGAAGAGTTAATGAAATGGCCTATCATTCTGCAGCACCCTGGTGGCATTCATCTCTGTATTCAAGGAATCATTTGCACTGTGTTATAAAAGAGCTTGTTTCAAAGGTCAAAAAAGGAACTAGCTTGTTTGTTGTTTACCATGACTCTGTATAAGTACTTGGAAATTTGGGCAGGGCTTTTGTTAAAAATGATATATGGTAGGGGAACCTTCACATAGTTGTGCGGATTTTGTTTAATTACCGCTCCCATTCCATGTCCAAGTGTCTAAGTGGACAACAGTCAACTTACTGCCTTGTGATCTTTTCATACACCTAATGAACTTTCTCAGCAGTCCTACTAGAATAACAATCATTCCACACTGCTAGCTGCCTGGGATCACTATTTTCAAGCAAATAACATTGCAATTCTAAATGTTTATTCCAGGGGCACCCCTTTTGAAGTTGAATAACATGGTCCCCTGAACCTTAATCTCTCCAAATTAGGAGGGTTTAAATGGGAGACTCCAAGGAAGGAACCCACCAAATTTGGTGCCTCTCAGACCCAGGGGACACGTTTTATGGAGCAACTAATTGTTTCATTGCTGGTTCATTTCATACAATTTTTTTTAAAAAAACATTTCTAACAAAATGAAACAAATCACGAGGGAATGAAACAAAATGAAACAAATCTCAATTTTTCCATTTCGTGCCCATCCCTAATATAAATGGGAGCAGAAATGCTGTGTACATTAGAGATGGGCACAAATCGCTTAGTGCCAGGCCATCCAAAGTCATCACCACAGCACCATAAGTGCCATGTGTTCCCTTCTACCATCCACCCTGACCAGCTGCTCCACTAAGCCAGTGCAGCTGCTCATTCCTTCCTTGTCAGATTATCTTCCAGTCCCTGCTGGAGCACAGACTTCCCTTCTCCACCTCCTACAGCAGCTGCCCACTCAGACATGGGGGGGGGGCAGGGATTCCTGCTGTGCTGCTTTGGAGTGGGTAGCTGATGGAGGAGGCAGAAGAGATACATTGGTGATCCCCCAGGGACTGGAAGATTGTGCAATGAGGAGGGAACCATCAGTGTGTCTCAGCTTGTGAATCAGGGAGCTGTGGTGCTATGCCAGTGACTTAGAATGACCAGGTATGCCGTGATTCATGTCCAACTCTAGTATGTATCCATCTCAAAACCATTCTAGACATTGCATTATACATTTTGGTTCAGTTTCCGACACATCACAACATCTATAGAATCTGGACCAGTCCTCCTGTTAGGTAAAGTCAGATGGCCATCTCAGGAAGCATATTTTGGACAGAGATTGTAAGTTACTTTTTTGAGCCACAGTTCATAGAAACTCCCAGCTGGTATGCCCAAAAATAAAGTAACATTTCCACACTCTAGCTTTTTGAGTATCGTGAAGAGTTACTTCAGTTATTTAATCAGCTTCAGCTATTATTGTATTTTGATTGCCACAGATGGGAAGAAGTATTTGTGCAATTTCTGCCTTGGTGATAAAAAAATTTGGGGTTTGAGTACTCTGCACCTTCACTTGGCTGGCTAGGGGAACCATTTGGTGTGCTCCTGGCAGCAAAACACTTCACACCGCCCCTGTATCAGATTTATGTAGTAGCTTCAGAACATTCTCTTTGTTCCCACTTCTGACATTGGCATTCGGTGATGTCTAGCAGGGATGGGGAAAACACTGATTGTTGAATTGTCAAAATATGAAGTAAAACCTACTAGATATTAAAGAGGGGTAAGATACCACTAGATATAACTGTGGCTATTTTGGGCAGTAATCCTGCATTTATCATAACACAGAGTTAGACTCTTAGGGTTGGGGTGGCTTTGGTGATTTTGGGTTTCCTCTCTTTGTTGCTATGCTTGTTTACAGCAAGTTTATTTATAACATTGTTTGCTCAATGGCTGTAAATTATATAACCGACCAAACAAATGAAAAAATGTTTTAAGCTTCTCTACTGTCTTCCTTCACAATGCCTATTGTTGTGTGGAGCAACAAAGGTCAGTGCAATGGCACCTTGAGCTTGATGATGCAAAGTTAAAACCCTGGGCACACCACAAGGAAGTTGTTATGGATATAATTCGCAAAATGCAAATTACACCTTAGAGGTTCATAGCTATGGCCCTTGTGCCTTCTCTTTGTTAGAGGGTCAGCTTTCTTTGAACCATACCTCACAACAATCATTGAAGAAACCTAAGGGAAGAAAAAAAAATTCAACTGGATCCAAAGAAAATGACATATAATGCCACATTATTATTTTCTTTGAAGGTAATATTTACTCTGCTAATTAGTTGCTTTTGCTATATCAGTGTAACCTGCCCTCCTACTTGTTTTAAAAATCAAATTACAATTTACCCCCACAGTCTACTGATTTCCCCTGGAAAGGACATTTAAAAGATTGTGAGGAATTAAAGAATAATGAAGTCTGCAGTCCACTTGCAAGTAAGTTATCTTGTATACAAGTTGTATCTCCTACAGCGATATCCCCTCCACCTGCATCTCTACTCCCTTGGCCCACATCGGAATATAGCTCCTCCCCATGTTATAGCCAAGAGATGTACAGAAAATTTTACAAGAAATGCTGTTCATCCTGAAAACTGTACAGTACATCTTAATTTGCCCTCTCTCTTTCTCTCCTCTATTTCCAATTAATTTGTAGATGTTTACTAATTATTTGTACAAGTTTTAGGAATTTGTGGCTCCAAGGAGCCAGGGAATTATTTCAAATATAGGATTCATAGCTTCATTCAGTCACTGTGTTATGTATGGCATTGTACTGCTACGTTAGTAACAGGTCATCTGCTATTACTACATATCCTAATTATAGCTCATGACTCTATTGCTATTTTACTTCTCACCAACACCTCCAAAAAGAGTGCCCAGGGAAAGAGCTTGAATGAGATAGCTATTGCTTTTGCACCCCTGGAAGCTTCAACCAGAATCTTAAATAGTTGTGTATAAGAAACAATATTTTTATATTTTATATTTTACAAAAAGGGTACTGTGCTCATAAATGAAATGCTTCTGGTGCTGCTTAAAAAGCACAATACGGCTTTCCAACTCTTTCAGCTATGTCTGATGCTTAGAAATAGGAGAATCCATTTATTTCCATCTTGTGTTGGGTAGGGATAGGAATTCTCATCTGAGGGCAACGTGTTAGCAGATGTTTAACTTTTCTTTTCATTGTGCACATGCTGGCAGAGAATTCTTCTCCCTCACTTCTGAGAATTCATCCCACAAAGCTGTGTCTCTTTGCCACATGAAAATCAAATTTGTGTGCTTGTTCTCGGTGTGAAAGAAATTAATCACAATACCAAATATTGCAGGGCTGAGAGTTATTACAACTAATTCCAAATAAAACCAATGTTAAGTCTTGAATGGCACCAGGTTGGTCTCTTCAATAAAAGTGAACACACAATAAAATGTTTTTGAAGCATTATAAAGGAAAATAACATGTGAAACTCAGTTAATTACATCTACCTTGGACAGCTCCCCCTCCTTCTGAGTCTCTGAATCATATTAACGATGATAGAGGTTTGATTTCCTTTAGCTAGACTGTGTGTGTATGATAAGAATATCACTCGAATAGGAATATGAAATCTTTAATACGGCTGTAGACCAACATCCAAATACTATATACAAAAGCAAGTTACAACATACTACACTTCTAAAATAATTAGGTGTGTGTGTGTGTTGTGTCGTTACAGTCATGACCGACTCTTCGTGACTCCAGGTACAAAGTTAAACTAGCCTAACAGAAACAGTAAACATTTTTGACTCACATCTTAATTTAAAGGGGAGCAAGAAGGAAAGAGAGAAGAAAGTGAAGGAAAGATCCCACTGATAATTAAGGTTCTATCCTTATTTTGTTAAAACCTTCCACTCCCGGATTTTAATAGTGGCAGCCGAAAATTTTGCCACATTATGCAGTGTCTGAATTTTGTCCTGATAGAAGTAAGGGGGTATAAAATGCCTCAGAACGCCCAAGGAATAATTTTAATTGGGGTTCAATGAGATTTCTTTGGATATCAGATTAAAACTGGCAAGACAGGAGAAGATGGGTTACAGTTTCTATTGTATCTGAATTACAGGGGCATTTGCGTTGAGAGTATGGAGTCTTCTTAAACTTCCCTTCCAATACTGCAGATGGTAATGTATTTAAGCGGGCAAGGGTATAGGCTCTGTAATGTTTTTTTAATTGGTAGCATGAAAAAATTAGTGGCTGGTTTAAAGGGCAGTAGTGCTTTATCCAGAGAGATGTTATTTGAAGTTGCCCCCCCCCCTCAGGTCATGCTGCCTCTCACCCTCCATAATACGCTGTTTAAGCATTTGGTTTGCTGCATCATAGCCCATTTGGATTACACAGTCCTCCGAGAATCCATAATGAATATCAGTCAATTTGATATCTGTTGGCATACAGGAAGGGGCCAATCCTTCTCAAATACAAAGTAAAGGGAACACATTCATGAACAGAAGAAGAAGAATATCAGATGACACACTGAGCGAACACAAAACAAATGTGACTAAGTTTAAGAATATTTTCATTCAGTGATGGCTCATTCACATATCTTTCCATTTATTTCCTATCTTTATCAGTTTTTAATCCATTTATAATTAAATTCATTCTATTTGGGTTTTGTATTAGCCTACTCCTTAAAAAAATATGAATCAAAGCCACACAATTCTACGCACTCACTCATATTCCAATGTGTATTTTAACAAATGTTTCTAAACACTGTATTCTCAAAGGATTTCACATCTGGCATCTGATAGCTCTTGAGTGTTTTCTGGGTTGTTTGGCCATGTTCTGGAAGTTTTTCTTCCTGAGGGTTCTCTAGTACACTTCCTTGAGCTCCTTGACCTCTGAAGATGCTGGCCACAGAGTCTGGCGAAACATCAGGAAGAAAAACTTCCAGAACATGGCCAAACAGCCCGGAAACTCACATCAGCTTTCTAAACTTTCTCTCAAAATTGGCATTTTAAAGGAAATGTCAATACATTGTTTGCATTTTCAAAGGTTAGGGACAGTGTGAGATGACATCTGGAGGATGGCAACTCTCATCCCCATCTTCAGAAAGGGGAAAAGAACTATTGATCAGTCAGCCTGCCACCAATATCAGGAAAAGCTCTAGAGCACATAATTAAACATTCAGTCTGGGAGTGCTTAGTCATGAGTGTTGTCACTGGAAGACCAACATGGGTTTCTGAAAAACAAGTCATGTCATACTAACTGTCTCTCTCTTTTATGACAGAGTCAGAAGTCTTGATAATTAAGGAAATGTTGTGGTTTGCAGAATATCTTCATTTCAGCAAGGCTTTCAACAAGACCCTGCCTGATAATGAAATGCCCTGCCTGATAAAAAGTGTGCTAGAGAATGTAACAGTGAGGTGGATTTGTACCTGAAGTATGTTCTTCAATAAATCATTGTCAACCTGGTGAGAAGTGAAAAGGGGTTTCTGTCCTGGGCTGAGTGCTTTTTAGTGTCCTTATAAATAACTTGGATGATAGTCACAAAACTGGGAGCAGTAGTTGGTACTCTAGATGACAGAGCCAGAACTGAAAATGATCTACACAGATGGAAGAATTGTGACAAAACAAAATAAAGGGGTTTCAACAGGATAAAATGTGATACAATAAAATAGGAAACCAGGCAACACTCACTGTTGTAGTGGTGATCCTCGAAGAGAAGGACTAAATGTGTGTGTGTGTGTGTGTGTGTGTGTGTGTGTGTGTGTGTGTGTGTGTGTGTGTGTGTGTGTGTGTGTGTGTGTGTGTGTGGTAATCATTTGGAGAAAGAAGTTAATCTGTAATCACACTGGCAGGTATGGTCTGTTTCATCAGGTACTTTAACATCTCCATAGTTTGGCCCATGCAGATCTGTGGAATGGCCACACACTGATAAAAACAACAGTTCATTTGGAGTTTTATTCTAGGTTTCACTCTTCTGCAGCACATAACTGTTTGTGCCACACAGGGTGGCCTGCATCCCTTAAACCACTCTGCTGTCTTTATGAAGGTTGGAAGAGAGTTTCCCATTGTCAGCACAGAAGTCAGATTAACACAACCCATTCATTTGGCTTCCATGCATGGAATTAAGAGGGGCATCACCTTGGCATTTCCTGCAGGCAGCAAAGTATCTTTGGTTGATCTTGGTTTGTTTATTTATTTTACTAATGTTTGCCAAATTACAAAGGACTTGCTTTTGTTGTCTGATTTAGTCCTTATCAGTTGAATTACACTTGATTTCACTAATTTTCTTGTCACCATAGATAGAATGGGAATGAGATCCTTACATTTGCTAGGCTGATGTTCTTAATTTTCTGAAGGCAGTAACCTGGTAAGCTAAAAGTCACCCCGGGCATGAAGGAGAACTCTAGTGAAATAGCACAGTAATAAGATGAACAGTTGTGTGCGTTATGATATCAGGTACTGAACGGCATGCTTATTTTGATTGATTCATGTGCTTCAGGGGATTTTTGATGGGGGGAGGAATATGTGTTCTTAGCGCTAGATGATTCAAAGTGACATTTCGCTGATGTCTTCTAAAAGGCAGAATATTATGCATCGTGTTTCTTAGCAAAATAAAGTATGTCTGGATTTTGGGGTTTTTTGCACCTTCCAACAATACAATGGGTTTTAAAAGTGTCATATTCAATTAAAGTGATATAATGCTTTTGACAACACCATAACAATGCTGCTAACCTAGTTTTCTTTCTTTTTTTTTAATTTCCCTCCTTTGAATTCTTCAGTTCTTAGAGGCAAGCTAGTACAGTATTTCCCATGTATTAGAAGGAAGCCGTTCAGGATGTGGGACTTCCTTGTAGCTGGACAGTGAGACACTCTTTGCTCTTTGAGGTTGGGCAATGTCTTAAAAGGATGGTTCAACATTCTGAGTTTTCCAGAACTCTCTCCTCTGCAGATAAAAAGTTCAGCTATACTCTGCCTCACCCAGATAAGTGACAGCAAAATGAACACATTTATCATGTCTGCCTCATGAAGAATCTAAACTCCACCTTGCCTTATTGGCAGGCTGGATTCGCGTGAGCCTTGGGCAAAATACCTGGTCTAATATTTGAAGTGTTGGCCTTTACTCCAAGCTTTATGCCATCTTTATCTGAAGATGAAGAGGTCTGGAGAATGCGGAAGCTCATTTTTATTTGTAACTTTTTAGTGATCCAATTAAGATACTGTCCAATCTCCCACTCTATTTCTATGAACGCACCACATGGCCATTTCTTGTATTTGTTGGCTGGGTGATCAAAGAAATGGGGGAAAGTGTTGATATTTTCATAAAAACTCCATAGATATCTTATGATTATCACAGAAGTCCCCTCTCCCTCCCACTTTAAATTGGCCATCTCATACTTTGTAAAATTTTACTTTTGGGGGAGTAAATAGGAGACAGGATTTAGAGCAGAGCAATCTTTTCTAAATGAGCTTGGATCTTAATCTCCTTTAAATGGAGGTGAAGCTGGAAGGTTAATGCCTACTGTTTCTTAAAATTCACCCAAAGGCTTTCAAGCAGATGTAAGATTCAGTAAAGGGATTTATGAATTAAGGGACGGTAGGCACTGTAAGTCATTCTTGCTGACATTACACTTCCCTCCTCTTTTAATTTCACATTTTATTATACCAGCTTAGGTTAATGGAACATTACATTTCATTTGTCTCTTTTTATATAAGTAAAAATGTGCACTGTTGTATTAAATAGCAGGTTTTGTGTTATGGTCAGATTAACTGGACTGATGTCACACTGTCAGTGCCTTTCAAGCACTTCTGAACTTAATATGGCTTACTTTTGTGCAAGCATGGAATTCCATTATCGGTAACATGAGGGGTGAATAAGCCAAAGTTGAGCATTTTATAACTGGATTTTACTTAATTCCCATTTTATTGAATCCTTACAGAAGAAATTACAGTGGAAACCTCTGCATATTTACTTCAAAGTACTTCCATGTACAATGGGGCTAATTTATTTGAGGATTACAACTTGAAATCATTGTAAAAATAGAATAATAAGATAGCACACTGTGATGTTTTAAATAGGTATGAAAATGAACATTTATGTTTCCATTTTCCTTTCGTCTGAGCAGGTTTAGTTAGTCATTTTGGTCACATTTTATTGTTGTGATTGGTTTAGGGTGCCATTATATTGTTTTGTTGTGTTATGTTGCTTTTCTACTGACAAGATTTCATAGAATTTTATTCTTTTTAAAATATGGTGTTTCTTGATATGGTAGCAGTTATTCTCATGGTTTCTAAGTGTCTTGGGAGAACTTTGTATTTCTAAAATATGGCAGAGAAATATTTAAAATAAATACATCAAACAAAATAATCTTTATTCTTCTGTACAATATCTCAAACCTAGAATAGCATAATAAGCTATTGATTTTTTTCTGGGCTGTAATATAGTGAAATTCCTCAATCTCTAATGTAATTTTTTTATGATGGTGTGCCTTCATCTTGTGATCCAGCAATCTTTTATTTAAAAGAAATTAAGATTCATTCCTAAACTTTGTTTCACATCCTTTACGGTAGTGTTTCTTGATTAACCCCTTTGCTTGTTTACAAAGGCAGAAATTACTAGCAAAGCTCATTCAATAGTAATCATTCTGTGGGAGGTGGAAATTCAGGAACCACAAAGAACAACAGTATAACAACTCAGTGCAGGATGGAGATGTGTCATACAGTGTAGCATGCACCAGTCTTTCTTTCTGGCCCACTGGCTTTTGTCCCAGAGAAAAAGAGAGGACATGGCATATGATGCTTATTACACATTTTCCAAAGAGCAGCAGTACAAAGCACGGTGCCTCATTTATTAGGATCAAGCTGGTTGAAACCCAGTGTATAATTATTTGGGAGTATGCTCCACGGAACTCAGCTGGGTTTGTTTCGTACAGCAGAGATTCCACTCGTACAATATGCTGGGATCTTCAGCCAGTTGTAATACATCCCTTAGGTATTTTTTAAAATATTATACTATAAAGCAGGAGCCCCATTTAACAAAGCAGTAAAAGAAGCACTTAGCCTTTCCTCAAACTTATTTTGTCATCTCTTGATGGCACAAATGGCTGGTGAGCAGAGCAGTGGAATGCCCTCTTGGAATTTTGGGATGAGGTCCCACCCCCATCCTCATTCACCAGCCATTCTAGGTAGAATATCAAAACCATTAAGTCAGCCTCAGCAGTATGGTAGAAAATTTTGCGGTCTAGAAACTCAATCTGATTTTAACAAGAACAACAAGCGAACTACAACAAAGCCTACAGCTTTTAATTAGAAATGTCTACAAGCTTTTAAAGAAGCATTACTATTTAAACTTGTCATACTGAAATAGGAACCCCACAGAGAAAAAGGAAATAAGCACCCTGCTGCATTTTTATTTTTGAATTCTGTACAGTGCTTAAAAGAACAACATGAAAAACTTTATCATTCACTGTCAGAAAAAAACAGGATCTATCAAGTACTATAGAACCCCTGCTCTAAAAACTGAGTCATCCAAATTGATGCACTAGAGGAGAATGTTGCAGATACCACGGACTGCTGTAAAAATAAGTAAGTAGGTCCTAGATCAAATCAGATTCCTGAGTTAGTAAGCGATGACTGAACATTCCCTAGAAGATGGAGACTCAACTAAAATGACCAAATTAAGGCTGTCATACATTGGGCACATCATGAGGAGGCAAGACGTTTCTACAAAAACGCTGAAAAAGACAAAAACATTAATTGCAACAACAGCAATAACAGCTCCCACTATGTCAATTTCCCCTGCGGACTGGGTGATTCTGAAAGTGAAACTCCAAAGATGTACTGTTTCCAGGCTTGGTTCAGGCATGGAATTAGGCCAAGGCCCCTTGGATTCCTCTCTTGACCAGGGTGGGGAAGACACGCTTTCCCTTCCTTACAAAGTTTTTGTGCTAAATAAAATTTTTGCTACAAATGTTTCCTTCCGCATTATTCTATTTAGTTACTTATTAGCCCAGGAATCTGTTTTTAAATTTATCTTCATAACCCCTATTAACATTAATGGTGAGCGTTGTGTGTCTAAAAAGCCTTCAGTATAGTACTGAAAATGCCCCACTTAAAAATTTTTGTTCCCATTTTTTACATTCTTTATTTTAGTTGGTAGTGTTGACATGCCTCTATAAATTTGCATTAAGAATATTTGGGCATTTTTTGTTGTTGTGGCCATCCGTCACTATCATTTACAGTCACCTGCTGACTCCTATGGTATGAAAAATTGAAATCAGCACTCGTTTGTAGATTGGATAATTTAATCCAGAGGTGACCGTCTAAAATCGTGTGTTGCAGAAGGGCTATGACATATTCATAACTTCTAAAAGAAAAAAATACACTGGGTTTTAGCTCAGCAATATCTAGATATGAGGCTTAAGCTAGACAGAATTTGAATACTTTGGGCTGAGCAGTTTGCTTGATTTGGAATGAAATTTACATACGGCACTGCATGGGACTGCATTCCCCTGAAGGGCTATGTATACATTTTCAGAATTTGTGGACTTCAACCTTCAGATGGATATTTTTCTTTCATCAAGAAATCAAAGTCATGACAGGTGTTTTCAAGTTCTTACTGTCAATAAATTAAGCCTGGGAAACCATTTTTGTCCTGTGGAGAAGGGAAGTGGGTGGGCAAGACTAAGGGAGTTGCAATTGATTATGGATGTGGTAACCTGTACCCATTAGGCCAAATGATCCTGCACAGCAAGCCTTTTTAAAACCAACCAACCTACCAAACAAACAATCCACACACCCACACACCCATTTCCTCTGTCAATGCCAGAGGAAAATAAAGTGGTACCTTGGTTTACGACCATAATCTGTTTCTGAAGCATGCTCGTAAATCAAATCAAATTTCCTCATAGGAAATAATGGAAACTCAAATTATTCATTCCTGGGCCTCATGCCGCCACCCCCTTATCCTCTGCAGGGATTCTTGCTGCCACCATCACCCTCCAAAGTGGCTTTGGAGAGAGGGCTGATGGTGGTAGCTCAGAGGATTGCAGGAGCTGCACCTTGCAGAAGAGGAGCCTGTTGACGAAGGGGACACAGGAAATTTAAAACAAGAGAAGAATGGATGGCAAGGGGGTGAGTGGAGGTGATGGCAAAATGAGCACCTCATTTTGCAAGACATTGCTCACTGATCAAAGCAAAATTCAACATAACTTTTTGCTCATTTATCAAAATACTCAGAAACCAAGGTACTTATAAACCACTGTATATGTATATGTAAATCATTAACTGTAACAGATTTAACACACTTGTCAAGACTTTTATTTCTTGAATGAAGTTTCCAGATCTCTGGTTGAGGGAATCCAAGCAGACGTCTGTGGGCTTTCGTCCAAAAATCCTAAAATGCTAATATATATACTGGAATTTTTTATTGCTGTGTACAAAGCACAGGTACGATTGGGGGGTGGTCCAGATCCCCCACCTCACTTAGCTCTATGTAGAGACAGCTGACAGTCTCAACTATGTATGCTTTGTTTTATGTATTCTATGTGGCATTGCCCTGTAAAATAGTTTTGAAAATGTGATTGGTACATTATTAGAAAACTAGAATATCTGAGGGAGATATTCCGTGACATTGGTTGGCTGTTTGCTCTGCATTTAATTCTAAGTGCTTCTTTTGGCCTTCAAAACCCTATATAGTTGACACATCCAGATTACATTTATTAATGTATTAATGATTTGTTTATACCACTGGGGAAAAAGAAAAATGTACTTTGGAGACATATTGCGCAGATCACCATAGGAGCAGATACTAGTCAGTAGGGTAATCATCACAATGAAAAAGTGAGTTTTTCATTATCCTTTTTATGGTTGTTGTGTTAATCATCTTCTTTTCCCTCCTTTTAAAAATGCTGGCTAGTACTTTCCTCCAATTTTAGAAGGCAATGGTTGTTCATTCCATTGTAAATGATTCTGTCTATTATTTATGGTAAAAGGCACCTGGAGACAGGATATGCACATTTAAAACATTTATTAAAGTCAAACAGCATACATTAAAAAAATAACAAATATGTGCTGAACTGGGATGTGAATGCATATGCCCATGAAAAACTGTATACTGCACTTGGTGCGTATCTAACTACAAATGTTTGTGGAAGCAGCTCCTTTTTTTTTGCAATTTATTTATAGTTTTCAAACAAAAAAGTTGTCAATCAAAAAAAACAAAAAAAAACATTGGAGCGATTCTAATCTTCTCAAACAAAGTTTGCATCTCATCTTAACAATGTATGATCCTTAACTATCTCAATTACTCACAAATTAAGCAGGAAACTTAATTGTCTTGTAATATTCGTCTAAAAATTTGTAGAAATCATGCCATCTTTCTTCGAAGTCTTCATAGCATCCTTCTGGTTTCATTAGTGCCGAGATCTCTCAGATCTCGGAAGCAGCTCCTTAAGAATTCAGAAAAAGGGTACAAATAATAGCTTCATGAAAATGCTACAAAATTTGATTGCAAACAATGTAGGTCCTAATTAATGTCTTATAGAAAAGACATTAAAATCTAGGTATGTTTATAGAAAATCTAGGCACATTCATATTTTGTGTTTATAGAAAATCTAGGCATATTTGTATTTTGTGTTTTCATGATTTTAAAGTATTTCATCTCATTTAGTACACTGAGAGTAAGTAGTAGTCTGAGAGTTGGAAGGGCAGCAATGAAGGAATTAGAAAAAGTCAGCAAGTGGAGGGATATGTCTGTGAAAACCAAAACCAAGGTTATTAATACCCTTGTATTTCCACTCACCTTGTATGGGTGTGAAAGCTGGACAGTTAGGAAAGCTAAAAATAAAATGATTTGTTTGAAATGTGGTGATGGAGGATAGTTCTTGATATACCCTGGACTGCCAGAATGGCAAACAGGTGGGTCCTAGATCAAACTGAGTCTAAACTTTCTCTGAAGGCAAAATGCTAAAACTGGGACTGTCCTACTTTTGGCACATTGTGAGAAAACAGGATTCTCTGGAAAAGACAATAATTCAGGGAAAACTGGAAGGCAGTAGGTAAAAAGAGAAGGCCAAATACTAGATCCTGTATATTGATCCTCCAAGGGAAACCATAGGCTTGAGTTTACCAGAGATGAGCATGGTTGTTGACAACAGGAGATTCTGGAGATCACTCATTCATAGAGTTGCTGTATGTCAGCAGTGACTTGGTGGCACAGAACAAGATGGTACAATGGTTACAGTGCTACTATGTTGCCTAAACTTTGGAAGCAACTTGGTGACACAAAACACAACATAGATGTTTGCCTTCATCCTTTGGGCAGTCTTTCAAAACCTTAACTCTATCCAACTAGGTGAAATGCCAAGAATGGCACAATTAAATTAGGGGCAGTTCTTTTTTAAGGTAATCACTTAACACATTCAGTACAAACATTATTCAGAGATTATTCATATTATTCATATTGTTAAAAGATGGCTCAATCACATGTACCGGTAGACTCTACAATAAATAATAATACCAAAATAATCCATCTTTCTGTTTTTCTTTGCTGTTGTACAAAAAAAATGACTGGAGATTGTGGTACATCTTGTCAGCCAATGTAATAGGAATCTATTAAATATGACTAGTTCAGCTTGCCAGAATAATGTATTAACTGAGCCCTCCTCACTTTAGAACAGATGTATAATTACGTCAACTAGAAAAAAAAACTTCTCTCAGAATCACAGGTTTCCAGGAAACTAATTAAGGATCTCCCACCACAAGGTGTATCTTGTTTTTAATAACAAGCCCGTTCTTTCTATAGTAGGTTTGTGATTTGTGTTCTAAGGGGTACAGAAGAAGTCTTAATATAAATTTCACATTAGCCTGCTGCTAACTGAGTTTATGAAGGAAAACCATGGCGTGCTATTCATATATCACTTTTTACTATGCAGGGATTATAGCATAATAGAAACCGCTGAAGTAATGTAGAGCAGCCTGTACAGGGGCTCTTATTCTTTCAAATTTAAAAAGCAATCCAAGAGAATCTTAATTATGCCTGTGGAGAACTAATATCACAGCTCAAAAAGCTTTAGAGGATTACAGATTAATTTCGCATGGTATGTTGTGCGGATGCACCTAGCTCAAATATGATAAGGCTGCATGCATAGTGCTTGGAAAGAGCCTGTTAGCTCCCACATGATATCGAAAAAGTGGGGTTGTTTGTTTAGGCTGTTTCTGTGTTGTTGCATTTTGGATTACAACTCCAGGAGCAGTGGTATTCTGGTATCAGGAATCCAAGAATTAAGCCCTGAAAGTTTTTGATAAGCAGGGACTGCTGGGCATTTCACCTGATCAACTGGGGGCACTACCTTTCATGCAGGTTTATAGGCTGTTAAAGCTTAGATTGCTAGACACTGAAAGGCAAGACCTCTTTGCAGCAGCCTCTAAAGCATGTTTTCCTCTCAGTCTCCAACTCCTGCTACTTGTTGGCAAGCTGGCCAGCTACCTACATCTTTTAGAGAATCCACAGGAACGACGAGCTTTCACTCTAGCTAGATGTAATGTGCTCCCCTCTAATGTCCTATATGGGAGATTCGGCTCTCTACCACTGGAGACGCGGTTATGTCCCTGTAATTCAGGGACCATTGAGTCTCTGGTGCATATGATCCTATATTGTCCTCTATACAAGGACATCCGTGCTTCCCACCTAGAGCCACATCTTGCTAGACTCCCTGGTCACCAGGATGAGGTCATTTTGCATAATCTTTTGTCAGGCTTAGACAAAACCCACACTAGGCAGATTGCCACATTTATCAATTTGTTAATCCAGCGACGCAGGCCACAGTTACTCAACGGGCCTTTTGTTCCACACCTCCAAATATAGTCTGTTCATTATGGATGGTCTGCAGTCAATTATGGCTGGACAAATATAATGATACATGGAAACACCTTCTTGCTCTCGTCCTGTTACAATGTTCCTATATTTCCTCCACCCTTCCCTGTTTTTAACTGATACTGGTTTGGGTATGTACACTCTCTCAATTGTGTTTTATTCTATTGTTCATTGTCTATTTTATTTATTTATTTATTTATTTATTTATTTATTTATTTATTTATTTATTTATGCCAATAAAGGTGTCTAAAGGTGTCTGATAAGCAGGGACTGTGATATTTATCATTGCCTTAAGATGTTCCTCGATTTCACTTGCCATCATCAAAGTCTTTGGAGAGCAGATGGATAGTCTGAGCAATGATACAATGTTGTGAATGGTGGAGTCTCCTTCTTTGGAGGTTTTTAAGCAGAGTCTGGATGGCCATCTGTCGGGGGTACCTTGATGGGGGTTCCTGCATGGCAAGGAGTTGGACTGCATGGCCCTTGAGGTCTCTTCCAACTCTATGATTCTATGATCAGTCCTAATCCAAGTTGCAGTGCGTGATTATCCTGCCAAGAGGAAGGGGTTAAGCCAATTTCTTTTGAAATGTCTCATAACATTACAGAACATTGGATGGTGAAATGGGTCATGGCCTTGCTAATTTGCCAGGCAATTGACACATCTCTACTCAGAAGCAACTGAGTTCAGTGAGACACTGTTATGCAGATATGGGATGTTTTTGTCTAACAATACATGACAGTATGTATGTCTGACAGGAGATGAAGGCTGAGTTATGCATTTCTGCATATCTTCCTTGGTAAAAAATATGAACAGGGTTTGAAACTAAGAAATTAATGAGAGTATTGTGTTTTTCTTCCATAGAACCTCTAACAATAGGGTATTAACAGAGGTTTAATGTTCAAGTGCTTTTTCTTTTAAAAAAGTGCTAAGCAAATCATCTGATTTGAGCTGCAGTGAGATATTTACCCTTCTTTGAAAAATCATTAGACTTCCAATCTGTATATGCAATTAGCTTATTAGAATTTCGTCTTATATGGTCTATGGAGAAAGAAAGATGTTAGGACCCGAACAAAAAGGATGCACCTCTGTTAATTTCTTCAAAATATTGTACTTATTGTATGTGTGTGTTGTGTGTCAATATCTATTATTTCTTTCTCTGTGTTAATTAAGGGCTGAAACATAAAGTGATTATTTCAAGCATCAGGGATGTATCTTGGTAAAAGCGAGGTTGAATCCCAGCAGTTTTGTACCACCACCACCACCACCACCACGACCATGACCACCACCACCACCACCACCACCAATCATCATCATCATCATCATCATCATCATCACCATCATCATCATCAACAACAACAACAACAACAACAACAACAACAACAACAACAAAAATCAGTAACAGCCTGTAATGCTCCAAGTAGCCAAAAAGAAGGATCTTTCTTGTCTTCCTCCTAGACTTAGTTTATACATTAATTAACAATTGTTGGAAGATGAATAGTATAAAGAGAACAATGAAACAGAAAAACAAAAGCAATGGCCTGCTGATAGCAAAAGACCAAACCCTAATATTCTCTTCCTTCTCAATTGGAAAAAAACCCTTCCTTTTAAACCCTTCAGAACCCTTCCTTGTGTTATTTAGGAGTTGGAGTTCCTTCCATCAAATACGCAGTATGAACCGGCTTGACTGCTGAGGTCATCAGGAGAGGCCTTTCTCTCCTTCCCACCACCTTCACAGCTGCGTCTCATAAGAACACATGAAAGCTCCTTCTCTGTTGTGGCTCCCAGACTTTGGAACTCCCTCCCACTGGAGTCCTTGCTGTCTTTCCAGAAGCAGGCAAAGACTTTCCTCTTCAGGTAAGCTTCCCCTGAATGACGGACTACCTATTATGTGACTTTTAGATGGATTAGCATGAATAATTGCTTAGATTGAATTCATAAGAACACCTGTGTTTTCCATGTTAGTTTCCATCCCTCATAATGGATTTTTTTCCTTTTAATTGTTCATGTGCTGTTTTTAGCTTTCATGTTGCCTTTTAATGTTGTGAGATGCCTCTTCTAATTCACTGTTCTTAAACTTGAATATGTCTTAAATGTTCTGGGCTATATATTGTCCCTCAGTATTGTAATCTGCCTTGGGTCCTTTTCCAAAGAGAAAGGTGGGATAAAAATAATCAAAATAAATAAAATAAATAACTTATGAACATCTGTACAAGTTTAAAACATACACAGGCAAATTAGTTGCATAGGAACTGCAAGATGTCTGTTTTCTACTTCCTACTGTTTTGGAGTCTGTCTTCACAAAGGACTACAAAACCCATTGTTCTAGTGCAGGCCTGCCCAAAGTCTGGTCCGGGGGCCAAATCCGGCCCTTCAGGCCATTCTGAGTGGTCCACAGCTGGCTGGCCCACCCCTCCCTCCCCCTCCTTTGCCCCATGTTTTTTTTTAAAAAAAATCTTCTGCCAACACTGACACCGCTGGGAAGCTTGGGCGACTGGGCGGACAGGTGGTCTGCCGCCACCGGCACCGCAGGGGAATATGTGGGGGTGGGCAGGCCAGCGGGCCTCTGCCACCGCCAAGGAGCTTTGGGGTGGGCTGGCGGGTGAGCCGTCACCACTGCTGGGGAGCTTGGGGGGTGCAAGGTTGCACAGATCGCTTCTTCCAAGGGGCGACCTGTGGCCACGGCTCCCTGTGCTTCCTTTGGTCCCCACCTTCCTTCCTTCCTCTCTTGGTTTCTACCTTCCTCCCTCCCTCCCTTGGTCCCCGCCTTCCTTCCTGTGGGTGGGGTTGCAAGGGGTCAGTGGGTGGGGCTTATGGGTCAGTGGGTGGGGCTCGCAGTAGGGTGGCAGCATTGGGGAGCAACCGCCCCCTGACACATTCTCAGCCACCAAATCTGGCCCTCCTTACAAAAAGTTTGGGCACCCCTGTTCTAATCCGTCTAAAGCCTGCTACTAGGGGTTGCAGTCAAAAACCATTGTCAATCCCAGTGAATTTTCATGGTTGAGATAGAAATCAAACCCCTATCTCCTCAATCCTAATTTAGCACTCAATTCACTATATCACACTGGCACTTTCTTTTAGTAAAGGGTGTGAAAGAAAGTTTATATTTTAAGTATAGTATTGATAATGTTTGTCTGGTTTCATAATACTTGGACTGAAAATATCCTGGTGATTATGTTCAATTGCAGAAGTTTCATTTGAGAGTTACATCTAATATATCCCTTCATAAGAACGTGGATTCTTTCTTGGTGCGTTAAAAGATTGAAAAAACCTTCATTTTGCTACAGACAAATTTACTGTTTTCATTATTTCAGCATAATCTGCTGCGAGTTTCATAGCCTCTCCAATTGAAAACATGTTGAGTCAGAATTACTTTAAAGACCTTTAGCTTCTACAGGGATTTACCCTGTAGAAACAGGGAAGTCAATGTCCCAGGATGTTCACTAGGCATTTTGCCAATTTAATGAACGGTGGTGGGGGAGGCACGGTTGCTACAGTGATGATAGGTGGCACAAATCAAAAATTGTAAACTCACACATAAATGATGAATAAAATGTCAACACGGACTCATGACTCCCAGATGACCTGAAAGTAATATGGACTGTTAGGCTGTTCCTGTGAAGCATTAAACAAACAAACAAACAAACAAACAAAACTCAACTGAGTGTTTGACAGGAACACTTTAAACAACTTGATTCATTTACAGCTTGGAATCTGGAGACCTGCAGCAGATGAAAAGAAGGAGATGAAGACATAAACGCTCAGGGAAAGTTAGTAAGCCATCCTATTGCCAAATCAAGACATTGCTACAGGCACTTCCAAGAAGGTTGAAAGCCTATAGTTCTATACAGAAATATTTGGAAGTACTAGACGTCCCTGAGACTATTGGGACACACTCTGAAGAAGCATAGTCCAATTTCTGTCCAGTTATGTTGGCTTTAGCTATAATCAGATTTATACTGAACCTATCTATCTATCTATCTATCTATCTATCTATCTATCTATCTATCTATCTATCTATCTATCTATCTATCTGTCTGTCTGTCTGTCTGTCTGTCTGTCTGTCTGTCTGTCTGTCTGTCTGTCACTTATACACCATAGCTATGGCACACAGATGCACAGATATACACAGACAAATTATATGAAGATCACTTCAAGGGAACATAGATTCCACTTTAACCAGTTAAGTATAAGTAGGGAAGATGGGAAAGATGGGATTACAAAGGCAAAAGGATATGTGTTTAAGTCAAACTGCAAGTTTTATCAAACTCGATACCTGTCGACTGTGGATGACTGGTTGCCTGTGGTGCCCTTGCAGGTAGTTGGGGTGGGGATCATGGAGGATCTGGGCAGGGGGGCAGGGGGCTGCCCCCACTGCCTCCAGGACCATGGACCTTGGGGTGTGTGTGCACAGAGGCGGCAGGGAGTGTGTATGCATGCACAATAGTTTGTTCATGTATCTCAAGACTGAACATACTAAGGCATTAAACCTCACTATGCATAAAAAGATTTTAAGAGTTATTTATAATTCCCTGTCTACCAACAAAATCAAATACTCATGAAGGCTGTTGGAGGACTACAATGAGAAAATGAAAAAGGCTGAGGCTGTCAGTTAACAAGCCATGCAGTTAGTGTTGTAATAATTCTTCTAAAGATGGGGTCATGCCTGTAGGTGTTATTCTGGTAAGTTGGAGCATGATTTACAATTATGTCCCCAGTTATGAAGCAAAAGTTTAAATTGTTAATTACTTAACTGACAGGTCTGAAAAATTTACCATGCCAATATTCTGCAACCATATGCAATTGGATATGGGCTATTTCCCCCATGCATTGCTTGTAAGCGAGGGAAAAGAGTAGTAAATGGGAGAGGGTGTGATTCCTGTTATAGAATCACTCTAACATGTGAATTATTATGTATTTTGCAAAACTATGGTTCAAACCTGTGATGTTCTGTACTCTTTTACTGTTAAGTACCTTTCCGTGTTATTTATCTATAGCAGGGCTGTCCAATTTTGAACAGCCCACAGGCTCCCACCCCGCCCACTGCACGTCCCCATGGACTCTCCATCAAGTGTGGGTGCGTGCATGCACACATACTCCCTGCCACCTCTCTGCTCCCCCCCCCAAGGTCCATGGTCCTGGTGGCAGCAGGGGCAGCACCCTGCCACCCTGCCCAGGTCCTCTTTGATCCCCACCCCAAAGACCTGCAAGGGCACCACAGGCGGCCAGTCATCCACAGTCGACAGGTTGTGCAGGCCTGTTCTATTGGTTTTCAAGAAATATGGTAGCCAGAAGCTTTAAATGGGGAAGTGGCTTCACAGCAAACCATAAAAGGATCAGTAGAGGTGGGACCGAAGGAAGGAAGGAAGGAAGGAAGGAAGGAAGGAAGGAAGGAAGGAAGGAAGGAAGGAAGGAAGGAACTATGTGAATCACATCACATCTAGTGAACTCCAAAATCAATCTTCAATCCCTGTGTGACCACTGTTTGTAATTTCCAATGTAGTACAGGTTGAGAATCAAGTCACAGTAAAGCAGAATTTTCCTGATTTGGGTTTCCTGTATAGTTATACCCAATTACTAGAAAGTGGACAACAGCACCAACAAGAATGAATCAAATACTGTTCTTATTATTATACTATCATCCCTAAAAAAAATAGCAGTTCTATTTATTGTAAGATTTCATGGATTGTAGTCTACTTCACCAAAATGCAATTAGTCCTTAAGGTACCATATGAATCTTTTTGTTTTGGAGAAACAGATTTGCATGGATATGCCTCTGGAAATTACTATTCAAATCTTGCAAGGACCAACTCTGAAGAAACTGATGCTTGTCTTAATGCACCAGATAAGTTTATGACAGAGATTATGGCAGAGATTTGTTGCTAGCTATCTTAGCCACTGTGCTACAACAGCTCTCAAGGAGTCAATCTCAAATATACATTATTCAATGAGCCTGACTGTTCAAGACATATTTTCCCCCAAATAATTCTGACCAGAATACTAAATTGCCAAGGTATTAGAAAGACAACATATGCTGCAAGGGGTAATTTACATCATGTGCTAGACATCCTGTAGAAATGACATAGCTTTCTCATTTTATAAACAGCATTCTGCCCATATGTCTATGAATTGTGCACACCAGGCAGGACCTTTCTCTAGTTTCATCGTACTTTCTCTAGGGAACAAAATGTAGAAATGATTTACATTTCATGAAATATTTACTGGAAACTAAAACAGCTCTCCATTTTCTTTTGGAGAAATCTTATGCTACATACACTGCCAATTTCCTATTGATCACGATTCATAGTTCAATGTGATAACTTGTTTATAAAAATAAAATCATGTTTCCCTAATGATGACTAAGCAATATCAAATGCATCATTTTTGAGAACATTTTATACAGATGTTCTGAAAGGATTTTCCATACATCAGCCTCACTAACCAATGATTAATTTATATCAACTGAGTTCCCTTTAATTCAATGAGCTACTGATATGCAGAAAGCAATCCTAACATTTGTCCCTGAGACATAAAAATGACCTGTTGAGCTCCTAGTCTCCCTTCCTTGTGATAGCACTCTGGATTGCAGCCTGAAATATTTGCTATGTCCACCAGGGTAATGGAGTTGGCAAATACTTCATTGGTGACTTGCTTGCAAGTTAAGATGTTAGTGCAGGCATTTGCTGTTGTGCTCAGTTACCACCACTTACATTAATTACTTGCAGCAATTTATTAATGAGATTTGGTGGGTGTAAGTAATGGGATGTGGAGCTAGCTTGATCCCAACAGGCTCAGATAATTCAAGGTTGACTCAGCCTTCAATCCTTCTGAGGTTGGTAAACTGAATGCCCAGGTCACTGAGTTTACAATGCATAGCCAGCATAATTAAATTCTAAACCACACAAAGAATGCTTTAAGCACTATGGGGTAGTATACTTTGTACACAGTACACTTTGCTTTTTGCTTTGCTATGCAGTTTATCAACTGTATGTTAGAAATGATGTGCATGCCAATAGAAATATATTTATAATATGCAATTCACCTAAATGAATGTAACTCAGCACTTTGAAGAGCAAAGTGAGAGAAATCATTCTGACCTTTCAAGTATTAATATTTCTAGATCATCCATTACCTTATTCTTTACTAGCTGAAAAAAAGCCAAATGAAAGCCTTGTAAACTGCCAAAATGTCAACAAAAATAACACCATCAGCTTTAATGTGATGCAGTGGGCTAGACACTGATGTCATCACTAGTTCAAGGTATAGTTGAGACTATCTCCACTGTTACTGAAGCTACAGTTCTTTTGAAGATGCAAGATTAAATGGTGTTTGCATCCAGAAACCAAACTGAGGTTCCAGCCAGGTGGCTGCAAAGGCATGTACCCTGAGTTGTTTTCCCGGTATAAAAATCATAAATAAAACTAAAGCTAAAAAAAACCCCTAAAGGTTCCATGTAATATTCCACTTATCTATCATGCAATTTCAGTTAAGAACAAGAGAACATAAGAACAGCCTTGCTGGAACAGGCCTTAGCCCATCCAGTCCAGCATTCTGTCTCACGCAGTGGCTCACCATTTACTTCTGGGTATTCCCAAGCAGACGTCTTCACCTGCTTAAGATTCCCAGCAAATGGCATTGAGAGATATCCTGCCTATCTCTCCAACCCAGAGGTTGTCCTTAGGCATTGCTAGAATATAAATATATATATACATATTGGAGAGAGCACAAAGCAGAAGAAAGAGCAAATGAGTCCAAGAGACAGTTAAAAGAACTTACTAGAGTAAGATAACTGGGAGGTTTAGGAAGAGATATTGTAGTAGTAGTACCTGAAGAGTGAAATGTATTCTTTACAACCAAGCATCTGACATGTAACTGCGATTTTAAGAACATCTGACTGAACTGTAGACACCTGAGAGAAGCAATCTGTAACCGCGAGCTTGGTGACATTATGCTCTTTTAATAAACTTTACATTTATGTTTCAACAAAATTATCACCCAGTTTGATTTAATTAAGCTTAAAGAAAGCCAAAGAAAATAGAAGGGGTTTGGTGGCAGCCATTATCTTTGTGCAAAGCTGGGGCTGTTGTGGTCACATGCATATTCCAACTATCTATGCAAGGCTTGAATGGTTAAATCACTGACTAGAGATGGGCACGAAACAGAAAAATGGCATTTTGGTTTTTCATTTGTCGTTGAGAGGTCTGTTTCGGTTCGTTTCCGTTTGTCGTGGAATTTTTGAAAAATTTCATTACAATTTTTTGTTTTTTCGTTTGTCATTTCTACCTGCTTTTTGCGTGATTTTTAAAGCATTTCCGTGTGTAGGCATCCCCCAACGCCCCAGACCAGAGGGAAAACACTAAAAAAATGGATGCTGGCAGAGACACAGTATAGACTAGGTATGCAGGGAGGCTGCAAAGGCAGCGGCGGGCATTGCCCAGGATGCAAGGCAGCCGCAGAGTGACTGCACTGCGGGGCAAGGGAGGGTACTCACCGAGAGGTACGCACGCACACACACAGGGAGGCTGCAGGACTGAAGCTAGAGGCGCAGCAGAGACAGCAATCCCACCCTAACTCCCACCAGAGACTGCAAGGAGGACAGGGGCTGCCAGAGCTTTTTATGCCCTCTGTGGCTGCCAGACCTGCCCGCCCAGTCTGCAACCTGGGCATGCTATTGGTTGAACATGATCACATCACATGGCTTGCTTCCATTTTGTGGCTGGTGGCGACATCCATTTTAAAGGGAAAATAATAATACATCGCGATGGGAGAAGACTAAAACAAACATTTTAAGGACCCCAACCCCCCTGGTAGGTATTATCAGACAATATAAATAATTATCGCTGCATTTTTATGGATGTCCAGGGCAATTTTTAACATTTAAAACAGCTCATTTCATTGCGCGTCGCCATTAATGGAAACGAAATGTAATGACCACAATTTTCGTGGTTCTGTTCGTTTCGTTGCATTTTCATCACAATTTTCGTTTGTCGTTTCATTGCGTAACGGAAACGACAAACGGTAACGGAAACGAAAAAATGTTTGTTCCGTGCCCATCTCTATCACTGACTTTGAAAACTAGTCTCCTAAGAGGCCAAGAATATTGTTCTCTTAGAAACTATGCTAGCTTTTTGAAAATTGTACATGATATAACATATTTGGGCATTTAAAATGCAGGAATAAAAAAAGTAATAGCATTTGCATAGATAACAAAGATATTAATTGGTAATTGTAACTTAATGTAGCAAGTACAAGGCTTTCTTACTTTCTTATTCTAATCACATATTCCCTAAAAAAGTAACTAAATGGAATAAAGGAGCCAAAACACACAGGCTTGTAAGTACATTTTAAATTTATAAGTATTGGTGGTTCCTGTTAAATGGCGGGGGGGGGGGAAACAAGGCCTGATGAAATACTAGTATCATATGGTACAATATTTGGTAAAAACAAACAGATATAAGAGATATTCAAAGTGTTCACTTTGATCTCTTAATCTCTTGCAGAGGTCAAGTGCCTGCAGAGGCTTTCTCCTCTCACCTCGGTGAAAACAACATAAGAAATGATTTTATACAGAAAAGCTGGTGAAAATGCCAGGAATAGGAAGAAAAATGAGATAACTCTGTTACAGCCTTTAGGGACTTTTTCCTATTTGGACTGAAATTAATATCTCAGGGCTTAATGCAAAGCTTTCAGACGTACTCCTTCCCTCATGTCAAAAAACACCCCAGGACTACAACAGGAGCCGAACACCTGTTAGTGTATTAAAATCCCAAATGATACAAGCTCTGCAACTATTATTGATTGGAATCTTTTAAATATTTTGTTCAGTACACATTGCATTTTTCAGTTTTAATACTGGAGGACAACTTCACTCCTTTGTTTATATGGGGTATAAATGTATAAGCCTGTTCAAAAAGGTACAGTGGACCCTCATATAACAAACAATTTGTATAGCATAAAATCTGTACAACATAAAAAATTCTGGAGATAGGGCAAATTTGCTTAACAGAATTGCCTATGGGGCGAATCTGTACAACATAAAATGGTTGCGATTAGGGATTACTCTGTTTTCAATGCATTCCTATGGGAAATTTGTAGAAAGGAAAACAGTATTTCATTTGGAACGGATTAATTCCTTTATACCAGGTACTACTGTATCTGCTTTCATGCTGAAAATTCCATTTTTCCCCCATCATCACTCACCTCTAAAAAGTCAGGCTTTGCTTAGAAGTGAGTCCTTTCTATTCTGAAGCTGTCCCATTTTTTTGTCTCAAGACTCTTGCATGCTTTGCAAAATTTTGTGCCAAAGTGCTTATTTTCAGAATTGTAATACACATAAAAAGTCTTGAGTTTCAAACAGCTTTGCCTTCAAAAAAAACAAATAACACTCCCTTCATTTATTATAAGAGTCATTCACAGCAGATCTATTTAGGAAACACTAATAGTTTTGAAAGTCCCTGTCTGAGAACCGATTTGAATTGAAGTTCAAGCAAAATTCTCTGCAGTCCTAGATTAAGGAAGCAACATTTTATCAGCTGTTTGGCAGCTTCAATCGTCAACAGTCTTCCTAATACATTTATAGTCCAGGGATGTCCCTTACCTCCTACTGAAACATGCGAGCAATATAAATGAGCCTTATTTAAAATGAGTTCTCTATACAGTTGCAAGGCACCCCATTAGACAAGGATCTGGTTGGGGAAATTTACAAGCCAGGCATGCATTCTAATGAGTGAACACCATTTTCATTTAAATTCTACAAAATGCACTAATTGTTTTAACTTAGGCAAGATTATTTCCAGTAATGTCATGCCTGTAAGCTGTCGTGGAGAGATTTGTTTTAAAGCTGTGGTTCTCAGCCTTGGCTTCCCATATGTTTTTGCACTAAAGCTCCGGGAAGCCCTCACCACTAGGTGTGCTGGCCGGGACTTCTGGGAACTGTAGTCCAAGAATATTTGGGAACTCAAGGATGGGTGGGAACCACTGCTTTAAAGGCTATGAAATTTCTAAGTTATATGTTCTAAGCTACTCCCTGTCCTCTTCTCTTCATGTACATAACACAGACACGTATCACAAAAAGACTTTAATCCAAACCATTGGAATTAACCTTGCACAAGAATCATAGAACTGCATGTTTGAAAGGGACCTAAAGGGTAATTTCTAGTCCATCTTCCCAGTGGAAATTTATTTATTTATTTATTTATTTATTTATTTATTTATTTATTTATTTATTTATTTTACAAAAAAATTAACTACCCCACTACCAAATGGTCTCTATAGCACCTGTGATAGATAGCCCTCCAATTTCTGTTCAAAAACCTCCAGGAAAGGTGAGTCTATTGTTCTTTGAGGCAATTTGTGCTACAGTTGAATGGTTCTTACCTTCAGGAAGTTTTCCCTAATTGTTACTTGAATTCTCCTTTCTTGTAATTTGAATCCACTGCTCCATTTGGGTACTATCTACTGAAGCAAAAAAAACAAGCTTGGTCCATCATCCATGGGACAGTCCTTCAGGTACCTGAAAGTGGCTTGCTATTATATCATTTTTGTCTTCTCTGTTCCAACCTACAATAATCACTGCCGTCTTTGTCATCTTCCTAGGAAGTCTACATTGAATGAGATTTGAGTAAGAAAATACTATGTCACCTGGGAAATCTTGGGTGCCAATAGTTTGGGTATTAAGAAAGGGCAGCAACTATCTTTTATGACAGCAGTTAGAAGTGGTAGTGATTCTGTAAAAAGAAAGTATGACAATGCATAATTAATGTCTATAATGCTTATACTAACATATTATGTTTGCAATTGTTGTTACTAGTGCTGTCAAGTTGGAACCAACCTACAGTGAAACTTAATAGGGCTTTCAAGGTAAGGGAGATAGTTAAATGTTGGCTTTACCAGTTCCAGTGAGCTTTCATGAGAGAACAAGGATTGTTTTTTTCCACAAATGCTGGAAGATCAGGATGATAGTGGTTATAAGATAAGCATGGCATTGATGGGGGTGTGCTGGGTGCTGCAGTTATGTTAACCTTCATGAAACTCAAGAGGAGATTACAGTCCCACCTTGTGAGAGGGAAGGGCAGAATCCACACCGAGCTAAGCTTGCAAAGCAGGGGAAAATCATGAAATCTTTAACCTACTTCTTTGGCTTCTGTTGCAAGTTCCCTTTAGATGGTATGGAATGTTGATAGGATCAGCATGTTCCAGACATTCTATCTTCCAAATATCCTGTCCCATAGCATGCGATAAACAAAACTCCGTTCTGAGATCAAAGAAAGATTGACAAAATGATCAATCTTAGTCATTAATGAGCCACATAAAGGAATGCATAGCTTTGGTAACCCTGCAAGATTACAGAAGTAATTGATTAATGGCATAGATATGAAGTAGTACTCTGGAAACTCTGTGATGATTCTTGCTGTGCTTCAGGCTCCTTTTCCCAAGGGACCCCCATGCTATAACATGCAATAAAGAGTGCATGAATACTGATCTCTCTCTTTTTGATGATTGGCCATGAGTTATTTTAGCCGGACCTCCAACCTCAAACCAAAGCACCTTCTACAACATCTACCTGGTGAGTTTTAGACAACATTGTGGCTTGAAGAGTTATAAACCGTGTTGCTAAGTTTTAGCCATTGGGCATCAATTGTATTTTCTTAACAGAGAAAAAAATGGCTGAGAATAAAATTGTTCCAACAACATATTTCTTTTAATCACTGGGCCACATTTTTATCATGACCAATGTTCCTGGGTTAAAGAACCAAGAACAGGTCTCGTGTCACTTTTTTCATTGTGACCACAGTCTCATGAGGTTCTGATGCTCGTCAGTCTGAGGCAGTTTTGGTGCAAGGCTGCCAATAAATCAATCTCCTCTGACTGATGAAGCTACTTGGATGAGTACTGAAACATTTAAATCTCAGAAGAAAAGAAGTCTCATTGTCATGACTCAACTTCTGAATGTCCTATTACAGTACAAGAACAGATTAAAATTATTTACCAGTTGACTGTCTATTACAATGGGATGCAGAGAGTGTATTATTCAGTGCAGTGATAGTACGTATTCTATATATATCATGTAGAAAGAGCAGCAGGTTTTACTTTTTTCTATGAAGTAAGAATTTTAAAAAGAAAATAAAAGGTGATCAATACATTTTGTGGGGAAAACTGAGGCTTAAACCAAACACAATACCAGCATTCACAAGAAGAGTTCATGTGACATCTAAAGGCTTTCATTAATTACTGGATGGTTTTACCTTAACTCTAAGTTACAGATGGGGACAAATCAGAAAAATGTGATTCCTTTTGATTCATGATTTATCAAGTTCAATGAACCACAAAAATGAATTTACATTTTTTTCTGATGAATTAAATAATTGATTTGTAAATTTATTTTTAAATTTAAAACCATATGAAGGGGCCTCTAAGGAACCTAGAGATGCCAAATGAGCAGAGAATCCTCCAATGACTCTCTTCTGGAAGCCCTGCAAGTTTGATGAGGTTTCGATTTTGGCTATCTGGGTTATGCACCCCCAAATAGGGATGCCCAGAAAAATGTCCTCTAGGGACCTATGGATGCCAACCAAATACCAAACCTCCCATGACTTTCCTCTACAATCTAATCAAGTTTGGTGAAGATTGTGTTTTAGACATCTGAGATATACACCTACAAAGGGACCCTCTGGAAAGTGTTCTTTAATAACTAATTGGCTTGGGGAAACCCAATCTTCACAAAATTTGGAGGGTTTGCAGAGGAGAGTCAGTGGAAGCTTCCCTGCAAAATTTTTATATCTAGGTAACTTGGGGAGTATTTTGTAGCCCAACATATTGAAAATCACTCACTCACTCACTCACTCACACACACACACACACACACACACACACACACACACACACACACACACACACACACACACACACACACACACACACAAACCATCAAGTTTATTGCTTAGCACAAAGGCCATTGCTAAGTACAGGATATAATACTATGTAATGCAATGAATGTACATTAAGTGCAAGGCTTCTGTATTAGACAAATAAACATCACTAAAAATTCATAAATTTGTATTTGTCGGGGGTATGAATTTGTATGGATATGAATGGACAAATTACCAACTTCTGAACAATTTTTGCAATTCGTTATTTTAAATTCATGCCCATCTCTGTGTATGTTTGGGTGGTGAGCAGAAATTTATTTCTTTTTAAATCATGTTTTATATGATAGCAGTTT
Source organism: Phrynocephalus guinanensis (assembly GCA_037367245.1). NCBI lineage: Eukaryota > Metazoa > Chordata > Lepidosauria > Squamata > Agamidae > Phrynocephalus > Phrynocephalus guinanensis. Next base: position 37,976,994 of record CM074740.1, read on the forward strand.
TACCTTCATTGTTTGAACAAAGTAATTAAGTATAAATAGCTTGTTATTTGTAATGAATTATGGTACTTTCAGACTTTCCCATCCCCTTAAAAAGGGGACTTCCAAACTCTGCAGCCAAAGTCAGACATTTGCTCACTCAAAACTAGAATAATGCATACAACAAATCTCAAGCTTTAACATAAGTATTTTTACTGATGACAGAATGGAAAGCTGAAGGAAAATTTGACTTTTATTTCTAATTTACCATTGTTATAAAGGCATGGTGATATTTTGTCTGTAAAGCAGCTCAGGTGTAGTGTCTGAAAAGACCCATAGATAAATGCAAAAAGGTCAGATGGGAGTTACATCATGATTTTTAAGCGTTTTTAAATATCCAGCACATTTTTTCTTTGCTCTTATGATAAGATCTGAGCGTACTATACAATGATTAGCATTAGATGTTTAAATCTTGACTTTATTCACTCTCATGCAGCAAATGCAAAAAATAATCAAAATTTATTTGATGAGAGGGCAAGTTATCTGTTGCTGTTGAAAACTTGCCCATATTTACAGCTGATAATTGTGTGTAATTGTAAGTTGGACGGTCTTGAAAATGAGATAACTATTATCTTGTTTAAACTAATAGAAGGCATCCCACTGGATGGGCTTGTGATCAATCACCCTCTCCTATTGTGCTTACTGTTTGCGTATGTCTGTGTGCTTACCTACATAAAGGGTAAAGATACTGGTTTTATGCTGAGATCGTCTCATGCATTTTGCAGTTTGCAGATATTGTGAATCCACCACACTACAGTAAAAACCTTTCTGATCTCTGCCTTGGATTGCAGTGAACACGAACCCAGAAAATCCCTTGAGCTGCTATCTTGCAAAGCAAAGATATGAGTCAACTACAGTCCTGGGGGCAGTGATATTTCTTCCCTCCCTTAATTCACATTTTCATATGAAACAATTACACTTAAAGATCTACAGCAACATATCCCTGAGAAGACATATAAGATCTGTTTTTCATTGATATGTTAGCAGGCATAGCATTGAAACAATCAAACAGTTATGAACTGGCCTTACAACATACACAGAAATGCAATTCTAAGGGGACACAGTACTTCCTGATAGTCTCAATCCTTTCTGTATCTGCAGGGCAATACTATAGCTGGGGAATGCTCATCGCAGAGTCAAGAACAAGTGGATGTTTTGGGATGATCCAACAGTGTACTGTTTTCAGGGCCCTTTTTAAAAAGTGGTCGAGGGACAAGAGCCAGATCTGAATTCATTTAGGGTTCGGTCACAATACAGTTTTTTGACGGTGGTTCCCCTAGTCTCACATTCTCTTTTTCCCAATGGAGTTTTGAATACATGGTGTATAGTGATGATGATGATGATGATGATGATGATGATGATGATGATGATGATGATGATGATGATGATGATGATGATGATCATGCACTTGCAGGAAAGCTTTGCAGTGTGCAGAGTTTTGAATTAATTAGAAACAACTTCAGCCACTCCAAACAACAATTATTTTTAAACAGAATTATTTATTCTTAAATTAAATATCAGAGCAGTTCAAAGGTGTGGTCATATTAGACTGTAGCTTATTGCAGTGAACCAACAGTGACTTGGACAAGATAAAGGAGTATTTAGCTTAAGCTTTTAAGGAAAAACCAGTACTTTGCCTAACATTTTATGGACTGTAAACCATTTCTTTATATGCTCGATGTCAAGGTTCTTTGAGGGTTTTTGCCCTTCAATAATTTACACACAAGGGGAGACAATCCACCTATTTCTAAGCATAATGTTAGCAAATGAATTTTTATCCCCTTATATTTCAGATAACAATCTCTCTTTCTTTGGTCCACCTACTAACCATCAGGTTTAATTGGGTGAACAATTCTGGTCTCCCACACCAGACCTCAGAATCAATTCACAAGTTACAGCCCAATAGGAAATAGCAATGCACTACATAAAAAGGTCAGCCACTGAACACATTTCTGCTAATCTCTGGGCTTCTCTAAAGGGATCAAAACATCAAAATCTGATTAAAAGTGAAAACATCTTGGTAGATATCCCAGCCATCCCTAGTCCCTGTGGTCTGGTTTGCAACAGGAAGACAGTTGGGTTGCTGCTAGTTTTTTAACTACTGAAATTGAACAGCTTTTTAAAAAACTACCCTTGGCTCTCTAACAGCTTTAAAAGAGCAAAGAAATCACTCAATTATTATTTTCAGCTGGCTAGCTTTTAATATATATTAATAGAAGGGCTTAAGGAAAAAATAGCATCAGCAGTAAATACAAAGGAATATAAATTACCTTCCAGATGCCTTATTTATTTCCCTACAGAGTGAAGTTTGAGTTGTTGTGGCAGGGTGTATTCACACCAGTCAGCTAAATATATTACCACTTGTCAAATACAAATTGATTTCTGTCTCAGCTGCCCAGCCTCTTTAGCTCCTAATCAGGCTGTAAAACGGAACAATTGTAAATGGTATTATGTAAGCGTTGTTTTTTTAAAATTTATGTTAGTGATTCCACATATAATCTTCACAAAAGGACACCCCTCCAATGTGATCCTTGTATATACAGTCTGAAGGCAAAAATGGGGTGGTGGAGATATTTATATTAAACCACTAGAAATCACAAATAAATGCTAGCTTTTAAGTCACATAGGTCTTTATCTGGCTGTACAACACTTATCTGTGGAGGGTGCATTAAAATTCCAAACATTATAGCTGGATATTTATGGCAATTTGAAAATGAGGGCTGCAAAGATAAGCCAGGACTTTTGAATTCCACCTCTGGCAACATTGGTTGAACTGTCCCTTTCTGACTGGCATTTCTAGACAATTTAATAAACATTTTTTGATAGTAAGGGTAGTTCTTTGGCAGTCAGCCTCTGCAGAGCCTAATAGACAGTAAGATTGCCCTGCCCATCAAGACTACTGTACTGTGAATTCTTGCCACCTTTTTTGAAGACTCTTGATAGTGATGCAAGCACATGTGTAGAAAAGGAAAGTTGTTTAGTCAAGTTTGGGTCATGGGCTGCACTTCCCAGAATTCTGCCTGGTGAATGCTTCTTGAATTCTGAGAGCTGGAGTAATAAAAAAAAGTTTCATCTCTAGTCATGACTCCTGAATCTACTTGATCATGTCCTGGGAGCAATGGTGCAGCAACAAATGGGAAATAAAACTCCCACTGGAATGATGGTGAGCCTGCAATAGCACCATTGCACCTGGAAAATAAATCCACCTGCTGCCTGTGAAGATTCCCAGTCATCCAGGTGAGTTTATCTGGAAGTTGAGTCATGGCAACTGGACTTCTCTTGAGAGATTGAAATGTTTTGCTGTTCATCCAAACAGCTTCGTCAGACTGAGGAAAGTTAGTTGCGAGTCCTTCATTTTATAGTCCACTTTGACCTCATGTCACCCTGGTCAGAAATAGACTTATAAGATGATCAATGGCCTGAACAGGCTCATTAGGTGGACAATAGTCTCAATAGGTCATTAGGTGAGCAATGGCCTAAGGTGCTGGACCGCATAAAGTTTGGGTCTGCATGGATACCAAAACCAAAATCTGCTATTTCTTTAGCAGAGTTTTGCCTGGATTTTGTACCATTTGCCAACATTAACTCATGTCCACTTTCACAATCAGATGGCCTAGGATTAAATATGGCCTTTTACCCAACCCTTCCCTGCTCCATCAACATGACATCAGATGGGTCCACCTCTGTGATATCACAAAGATCCACTCTCTAGTCTCTATTTTGCCTCCCAGATCTTAGGGAATGGGATGCTTTTGAAATGTGTCTAGCGCGAAACTTTAAGATGGTATCTGTGTTGTATTTCTGTACCTGAATCCGAAGAGGAAGCAGAAGTAGTTGCATTTACATGCACAGGACACATTCCAACGGGATCCCAGAGATCAATCCATCTCCATGCTTTCTACTCAAATGTCCTGGGTGATCTCCCCATGGCCATCCTAGCCTTATGACTGTGGTCCTATATGCCACTGATTATGAAGCTGTGAAGCCTTTCAGAGTTACCAGTGGGAGTGGAGAAACAGAAGATGACAGAAAGGGCTTTCCCAGAAAGAGAGAAAGTTTTTGTAAAGTCAAAGCTCTTCTAGGTGAAGAGTGAGAGTCCAATGACTCTAAAAGGGAGTAGAGAGACCCCAAGAATATAAAAGAGGGATTGACCAAGTGGGTAGGAAGTGTGACAAATGATTCTTTGCAACAGAGTAGGGTCCCAGCATCCTTAAAGGAGCCAATAAGAAGACCATTGTTGAAAAAGACCTCATTAGATCCCATGAAATTTATTAATTAGTGGCCAGACTCTAATGTTTCATTTTTTGGCTAGTTGTTAGAGTGGGGTGTGGCTTCTTAGCTCTAGAGAGTTCTAGATCAGGCATATTATGTAGAGCCATTTCAATTTGGCTTTATGTCTGGTTATGAGACACAGACTGCTTTTCTCTCTTGGGGGTCAACCTACACTGGGATCTGGGCATGGCGAGTGTATCCCTGTTTGTTCTGATGGACTTTTCAGTGGCTCTCAGTAATATTAGCCATGATAGCCTTCTGGGCTGCCTTGCTGAGATGGGACTTGAAGATATTATTTTATAATGGCTACTGTCTTACCTGGAGGGGAGAGGTTAGAGTGTGATGCTGAGCAGCGCTTGTTCAATCCCTGGCCATTGGCCTATGGAATCCCTCATTGGGTTTTGTTTTGTCTTCTGTCTTATCCAAAATCTACATTAAACCATTTAGAGTGGTTATCTAGAGTCCAGAGAGTTTGTTGTCACTAGTATCCAAATGACACCCAACTCTATCTTTCCTTTCCATCTGTAAATCTGAAGAAGGTGCTTTGACTCTAGATCAGTGTCTGGTGTCAGTAATGGACTGAATGAATGTGAAAATATATGAAAATAAATCCAGAGGTGCTCTTGGTCAGTTGAAAGGGAGACCATTGGCGCCTTCTTTTGTACTAAAACAGATCTTATCTAGCAAAGTACTTGATTATCTGCAGCTATTTGGCAGAATGTATCAATGGCTATCTTCTAGAACCTTCGGCAATTCTTTGTCACTAGCAATCTAGGCTTGGAATTCTGGGAGTTGTGGTCCAAAACATCTGGAGTGCCAAAGGTTCACCACGACTGTTCTAGAATAATTACTATCTTCCAGAGAGGGGCAGTTTCTATGAATGGAGACTGAATTGAAAGAAAGGTCAACATAACCCTTGCATTCTTTTGATTTAAGATGAAACTCAGAGCTCGAGTTATCTTATAACCAATATATTTTAGCATACTTTGGTCTAAGACCGTAAATACTACTACTACTATATTTTAGCATGGCACCATGTCATACAAAGAGGTGGTAGAAGAAACAATTGCTTACCGGTGGTGTCAAAGTTGAAAGCTTTCTCATACTTAGACCACCTGAGCCACCTCCCAGGAGGATCAATATGGAGGCCTTGACCGTGCAAAGGAGAGAAAGAGATTTCCCACTGTGACATGGAAGTTCTTTTTAACTTCAGCAAGTACATGAACTCAAATCATGACATTTTTATGGTCCTCAGAATTCTTGTGAATCATTTATAAATGGTTTTAATAGATCCCTGTGAGGGATTTACACTTGGGACTTCGGAAAGAAAAGACAGCCATGGAGAGTGAAAATATAAAGCATAGTCCCACAACTATTTCTGGAAAGGAAACCAGAACGTTCCCCTGCTTCCCTCTGTTATGTCTTATCCTAAGATGCTAGAGAGAGGGCAAGAGGGAGAGAAGGCACACATGGGATAGTAGGCATGGTTTTGTAGAGATAATGACAGGTCTACTGTTTGTCAGGCATTTCCTAAGCCTTCAAAAGAAAAGGGTCCATTGGGCCAAACAAACTCCATGGATAATAGCTGGAGACAAAGAAGGGGAAACTAGCAAGGTTCAAAACTGAATAAGTAGTCTGTAGAGATGGAGTGGAGGCATAAACCAAGGAAGGGTCCTGGTCCTGACTAAAGAAAGGAGCTAGTTGTGAGCATTTAAAGTCACCTGGTTCCCTGGGTCATCTGACTGCCTGCTGTGGCCTCAACTTCAGCATGGCCATTTCTTGTAAGATTGTTTTCAAGTAACCTATATTAGTGATGATACCTGAAGAGAGAGATAGCAAAGCTGTCTGAATGTACCCAAGGCTTTCACACTGTGAAAGCTCAGATTGATAGCTCCCTTCACATTTTCCAGCAACAAACTCTGTCACTTACAGCTATATATATTTACATAAATCCATTCTCCTACAGTTCCTAACTTAGGGTCTCATATCAAATATCATACAAAACAGATCAGAACTTTCTTCTGATAAATCCGTAATGGCCCTACAAGATAGGTTTTACTATGAGGGGACAATTTGATGGAATTTTTACTGGAAGTGATATATCATCCCTTAGTACGATGAGTAGATGTGGGTCATTGTTTTCATTGACTTTCCTTTTCTGATAGCTAGAAGTGTAGAAACAAGAATTAGAGGACACTTGACACTTCATATGTTCACCTTTCATGGCAAGCACCTTGTAAGTTATGTGTTTTCTCTATGTCACTTGCAACTATCAGTGATAAGAAACTGTTGGCAAACAGAGATGGACACGAAATGATTTTTTTTCATTTTGTTATTTGTTTTTCATTTCATTATGTAACAAAACAAAAAACAAAATGACCTATCAAAGAAAAGCAAAATTTAATGAAATGGACATTTTCATTTTGTTTCATTTTTCATCCCCCCCCCACCCACGTGCCCAATCGGGCACAAGAAACCAAAGGCTTTTAAAACTTTTTTTCTGCTGAAGCCAGCGCCGATCAGCTGGCGTGCGTGGCTTTGGCAGAGAAAAATATTTTAAAATCCCACCTTTCCCCCCCCCACAAGATTGGGCATGGGGAAAAGGTGTGATTTTAAAACCTTTTTTTTTGCTGCCCCAAGCACCGATCAGCTGGAGTGCGAGCTTGGGGTGGCAAAAAATGTTTAAAAATCCCTCTCCCCCCCCCACCTGATTGGGTGAGGGGGAAAGGCAGGATTTTAAACACTTTTTGGCCACCAAAGCCCCACACACTAGCTGATCAGCGCTTGCTTCTGTGCCAAAAAGTTTTAAAAGCCTGTGCCACTTCTTCCGCGAGGTGTCCATTTGGAGGGGGAGAAGCGGCAGGTTGTTTAAATGTCTTAGCCACTGAGGTACGATGGGGTGGGGGGGGGGGAGGAGCATTTTTAAAACTTTTTTTTTGATCGGCGCTTGAGGGCAAAAAAATGTTTTAAAATCCTGATCAGGTGGGAGAAAGGAGGGATTTTTAAACATTTTGTTTGGCCATCCTAAGCCTGCACTACAGCTGATCGGTGCTTAGGGCAGGAAAAAAGTTTACAAATCCTGCCTTTTTTCGTGCCCAGTCGGGTGAAGCACACAAGCAAAACACACACAGACACACACACACACACACACACACACACACACACACACACACACACACACACACACACACACACACATGAGTTATTAAAAATTGTTTAAAATAAAACAAAATAATACAGAATGGAACATAATGAAAAATGAAAGGGAACACTATTTTAGCATTTTGTGACCATCTCTAATTTAAACCACACACCGCTTCTTCCCCAAGGAGCCCGATTGGAGGGGGAGGGGAGAAGCAGTTTGTGGTTTAAATGTCTTTAGCCACCAAGGGAAGTGCTTCTCTCTGTGGCTAAAGACACCACTTTCCCCCAAGGTGGAGGGGAGAGAAGAGGCAGGACATTTAAATGTCTTTAGCCACCAAGATAAGTGCTTCTCTCGGTGGCTAAAGACATTTAAATGTCCGACCACTTCTCCTCCTCTCCAATCAGACACATTGAAAGAGAAGCGGTGTGTGGTTTAAATGTCTTTAGCCACCTAGAGAGCCATTTCCCTTGGTGGCTAAAGACATTTAAACGACCCATGCTTCCACCCTCCAATCTGGCATGTTGGGGGAGAGTGCAAAGACTTTTTTAAAAAACTGCCACTTCTCCCCCTAATGTGCCTGATTTTTATGGGGGGGAGAGTGATGGGTTGCTTTCTTTCTGTCTGTAGAAAGTAGGGTGAGTGGGCCCTGGGGGAGGCCTTGACACCCCACCACTGCTGCCACTGAGAGGAGGGCAAGCTCGGGCCGGTAGGCTGGCCTAGGCCGGCCACCACCTCTGCTGTGGGACCCCAAAGGTAAGGAAGCATTTTGTTACCTTTTCGTTTTGTATGTTTTTTTTGGGTAAAAATTCTTACAAAATGAAATGAAATGCGGGAGAACAAATTGGAACAAACTGAAAGACTGTTTTTCCTTTTCATGTCCATCTCTACTCATAAACATTAAAGGCAGCCAGGTAATGAGCAGTTAATATTATGGTCTTCACATAAATAAAACAAAACACCTGATTGGGCATACCCCCATATTAAAATATTAAAACTTTTATCTGTTGTACAGAGTGTCTGTCATGTATCTGCCACCAGTCTGATAAAGTGCTTAATATGTGCATCATTCATTCAATATTATAGGAATTATGTCATAATGACAAGATTGAAGCCAATTACTTTAGACGAAAACAGTGTATTCCTTTGCAGAGGTATTTACTTGGCAGATGGAGACACTTAACTTAAGACAAGCTTTTATTTCATTGACATAATAGCTTAATTAGATGCATGCTGTCAGTTTTGGAAGGGGGTACATTTGCCTTTTTAAAAATTGTATTGATAATGACAAAGATATACATCCTAACTGCTGCATCTTGCACAGTGTAACTGAGGAAGAAGACAAAGAAGAAAAAGAATGCAAGCATCACATGTTATTTGACTGAAATAAGACAAAAGGAGTGGGGAAAAGAAGAATATTTATTTATGTTTACTAAGGAATCTTGAGGCTACTAAAATATAGCTTGCTGTGATTTGCAGAATCTCTCTCTGTCTCTGTCTCTCTCTCTATCTATTATTAAACAGATAAGAACATCTGAATCCAGGAGGCCCTTAAAAAGGTAAAAAAGGTAAAGGTTCCCCTGCACATGCATGCTAGTTGTGTCCAACTCAAGGGGCAGTGCTCATTTCCGTATTCAAGCCGAAGAGCCAGTGTTGTGCAAGTCCATGGCCATGTGGTCAGCATGGCGGCAAGGATGCACTGTTTTACCTTCCTGATTTTTACGGTGGTACCTATTTATCTACTTGCATTTACATTCTTTCCAGCTGCTAGGTTGGCAGGAGCTGGGCTTATCAGCGGGAGCTCGCTCCACTGCATGGCACCTGGGATTCGAACTGCCGAGCTGCCGACTTTGCAGTCAACAGTTTTCAGAGCATTAGTCTTCTGAATCCTCTTAATTTAGTGGGTCTAGACTAGTTGGGACTATCAACTGGGTTTAGTGTATCTCAACAGATTTGCTTTGTATTTTTAGAACATGACTTTTTGGGGTCATTGTTTCTATTGCTAAGTGAACATATCTGCCAAGAAAACACAGGATGGATGGTGATGAATAGAAATCTTTAGGTACAAGTTTTGTAAATGTGTTTGCATGTTTGGCCCTATTTTTTGCCAAACAACAATGTCTGGCAATGTTTCAGAAGATGTTTGGATATATATCTGGAGTAAAATAAAAAAGGGAAAGCAAGAGATCTGTTCCAGAAGATTCAAAATATCAAGGCAGATTTAAGGTTCAAAGAGCAACAGGGAAGCAAACTATCTGACCAGGAGAAAATAAAGAACAGGTGGTAGCAGTACAGTATACTCAAGACCTATATGTGGCCTTATTGATTTAGTGATTTAATCTCATCTGCCATTATCTTATCTTATTTAGCTTTGATTTTTATGAATGTTGTTGTTTTAGTTATGTTTTCATTTGTAACATTTTTGTTTGTTATTATATTTTTGTATCTGTATTTTGTAATCCAGTTTATGTTATGATTTAAACTGCCCAGAGTGGCTTTCTGCCAGATTGTTGTTGTTGTTGTTGTTGTTGTTGATGATGATGATGATGATAATAATAATAATAATAATAATAATAATAATAATAATAATAATAATAATAATAATAATAATAATAATAATGGTTGACAAGATTCCTTTCTAGATGACTCCTTTAATGAAATGCCTGCAGTTCTAGAAAGTGATGATGATGACGATGATGATGATGATGATGATTCAAGCCACAGAGATATACTATGTGTCAACAAATATGAAAACAAAACAATGTACCACAGACTGGCAATGTTCAATATACTGTACTGTATATTCCAATACCCAAGAAAGGAGATACCAGAGAGTACAGTGACTATAGAATTTGGGCAGTACTGTTTTCAATGATGCCACAGGCTTCATACATTTGCTCTTTCTACCAGTAATCTGAAATGCCATAACAGAATAACATATTAACAACTCTTGTCTTAAAAGTACTGTTAAGTGGATTTCTGGCAGGTAGACAGACTTTTGCTTCCTAGGATTTATAAACTGTTTCTCTCCTTTGTGTTACTGAATTACTTTATATAATAATCACACCTGTACTTTGCCATTCCTCTGGTGATCCCTACGTACCATACACATTTGTTCAAAAATTAGGCTAGGGATATCCTTTGCCACTCTGTACAAAGTTTATAGTAAACACTTAACTGAAATATATTTTTCACTCAGTCTGTTTCACCTTGTCCCACATTTCAATTTTTTTTAAAGGACCAGAAAGGTTAAAAGAACTGGAATGAAATTCTCATCGACCTATAGACTGGATTTATAGTTGCTGCTGCCAAACTCTGAAACTTCCTGCTATAAGTTGGCCCCATCTGTGCTATACAAGCCTGGCAAAACTGACTAGAAGTCTTGGTAAAGGTAGTTTATTTGTGTATTTTTTAAATATAAAATAAAAAGTAGGAATTCAGCTTGTCTGCTACAAGTCCTCAAGTACACTGAGTAATGAATATCTTCATTAGGCCAATCAAACTGGTGTCTAAACGTGTGCAAGCATTCAAGATCATAGCATCTCATAATCAGGCAATATGTTATAAGAACAGGGGTGTTAAAGTTAAGATATGGAGTAGAAAGAGGCAGTATAAACTGCAGCTAGCTTTTCTGCAGAGACTATAAACAGAGTGGCTAGTTTTATAAAAAAAATTAATCCCAATGTTTGGATCTGCAAGGACGAACATATTGTTCTGCTATAAATTTTTGTAAGACAAAAGGGCAAGAAAATATGCTGGCAAGCAGAAGTTGTTCTCCCTCCCTCTCTTGGAGTGGTAGCTTCCCCAAAAGTCCCTAATTAGTGGGGTATGACTCATTCTGCTTTCAGCCTATCTCTCCTGTGCACAAATGTTAGTCTTCAAGTTAATTTCTGAACTGAGTTTTGCTGTATATAAATAAAAGTGGGAAGAAAACCAATTAGATGCAGATTTTACTAAATTATTTTATCTTAAAATTAATATTTCTAAATCTATTTTCTGCCAAGGTACACATTTTAAAAGACAGTTTATTTTATTTCCAATCTTCTTTCCTGTATAGTAATCCAATATAAGAACAGCCTTGCTGGAACAGGCCACAGCCTATCCAGTCCAGCATTCTGTCTCATCTTCTAAATGAGCTTTTCTTGCTTTTGATCACTTCCCGTACAGCTCCTGTAAGCCACATCAGAGTCCTTTTGGACCTGGCAGTGCCCTTTTCCCTTTTTGGTTTGTATTCCATTTGGGCCTCTGTTACTGTTTTTGTGAACAGCCTCCATGCCTCTTGGAGTGTTTGGACTCTCAGGTTTCCCTTTCAGCTTCTTTTTTTTACTAGTTTCCTCATCTTTGGAAAGTTTCCTTTTTGAAAGTTTACAATCTCTGTGCTAGATTTTATCAGTGATGGGCAGTCTGTTTAAGTTAAAATTAATTGTGTTGTGGTCACTCTTTTCTATTGGATCAGTCACATTAACATTTTGCACCAGATCCCGTATATTTCTCAGGATCCAGTCTAGGATTCTTGTACCTTTAGTTGAGTCTTCAACCATCTGTTCCAGGCAACAATCAGCACATCTAGGAACTTTATCTCTTTATCATGTGCTGAACAACAGTTCACCCAGTCTATGTGAGGGTATTTGAAGTCCCCCATTATAACCAGGCTTCCTTTCTTGGTTGCCTCCTTTACAACATTCTCCAACTGTGGCTTGGGTTGGTGGCCGACAGCATATGCCTACTTTTAGACCATACCTGTGGCCTGATACTCTTACCCACAGAGTTTCTAATGGTGACTCCAAATCACCTGTATATTCCGATTTCGTACAACATGGCATATGTTACACTAAAAGCTTCAGAAAATATGGGATCTGGTAGAAAACCACATTAGAGTATACATGATGATGACGATAGCGTATAAACAATCATAATTATGCAACACATGTCACACATGCCCAGTAGATCATTTACAAATTGGATTGGACGAAAGTGTCATTTTTCTTGCCTCAATATTATTTCTAGGTCAGCAACATATCTTTCCAAGTCTGCTGTTGGACAGATTTCACCTCTTTGTGATTTAACTTACATAGTTGAAAACCTGCCAAGGTGAGAGAGCATTTCAAGTTCAGCAGTGAGGTAAGCAGCTTGGGTCATTGCCACAATGGGGGAAAATATACAGCTTTGTGAGACAGACATGGAGCAGAAGTTCAGGCAATTTTCAAATTGGGGAAAACCCACATGCCCTTGGCTGCTGTGAACATGGGACATTTCAAGGGGAATCTCTACGTGAGAGAAAGATTTCCACCCTGGTACAACGAAATCTAAAGGGATTATGTTTAACAGAAATAATAAGTGCCATTTCAAACAGTGTTTTTCCTCTGCCTTGAATGACAGAACAGGAATGCTTCAAGAACTGAGATGAAAATGAATGAAATTATTTTGATCCAAGGAAATAGGTTTTACCTGAATAATACCAGAATTATTAGCAGTGAATAATACTGTACATGTAACTATATTGTAGCCTGAAACTTCAGTATGGAAAAATAACTCTAATATAGTTATTGTCTCTGCCCTTTTTTCTTGCCGGATTCTTTGTTGTTATATTATATGTTGTTATCTTTTTTTTTTTTTTTAGTCTGATTTTTTTTTTGTTTATCATGGGGTTTAGATTGGGTTCTTGTATTTGCTATTTGCTGTACACCACTCAGAGTTCCCAAGGGAGAATTGAGTGGTTAACAAGTACAAATATAACTAACTAACTAACTAACTAACTAACTAACTCACTCACTCACTCACTCACTCACTCACTCACTCACTCACTCACTCACTCACTCACTCACTAACTAACTATTTATGTTTTTTCCTAAAAAAATACCTACTGATATAGCTAATTTCTCCTCTTCACTACAAAACCAGAAGCTTTCCTTGCTAACATTCCCAAGCCAATCTGACACTGTTCTTGGTGAAGAGGATGATATTAATATATATTTAAAAACAAGTTATATATAAATCTTTGTGGTTTTATAAACATAAATTCACAAGGAATTTGTTTAATAAGAAACAGATTATAAATAGATGCAGCACACTCTCCACAAAAGCTTCATTTTTCCTTAATACCTTTAGTGTAACAGCTTAGTTCTCAGCTCTTTAATACAGTGGATCTAGCAACTTCACAGTAAGGTGAGGTCTGATGAGAGGTTTCTACCTCCCTCATAAAATCTAATGGGGGAGACTGTACATTTCCCTCTACTTAGAGCAACTATTTTATTGTATCTGTCTATCTAGATGGATATAGGTATGAATATACATCTATATCTTATTGTTTCATATCGGATCACATTGGTTATATGATTTATAATGATATTATGGTATTGTACTGTATTGTATTGCATTTAAATAACTTAAAAGTATTTTTCCTCCACCACACGTCCTCTGCAACCCTTGCCTTCATCTTCTCTCTCTTCTTCAGAGGAATGGTCATTTTTAAAGGTCTCAGGGGACATTTCATCAACAGAGTGCCCCTGACACTCTTGATAGCCCACACGGTTAAAATAGGGTTAATCACATTACAAGAATGCTCAGGGAACATAATTGGCCATTTAAACATTATTCAAATGACTATGAAAAACACGTCTCAGTGATAATGTTTAATGTCACACAGGAAAAGAAAACCCCAAAAGAAAATGGCAGCAACAGTAGAGTAGTGAGCAACAGAGATATGAGTACTCAAAAATGTCTCATTTTGGGCCTTTTTCCAAGTTTTGCCACAGCAGGACTCCCTTCTGGAACTCCCCCCACCACAGTAAGACTTCCCAGCTTCCCACAGTGATGAAAGCCCAGTCTCATTCCTATTCCCTTTTATGTTTCTTTGTTAGCCTGCTCTTGCACATTCTATGTACACTTTCAGAGGAATCCTGTGTAGAGGTTTGAGGAATTCTGGTTGGGAAATATGGAATCCTGTACAGGGATTGGATAATTCTGCACAGATTGATGTTTCTTCTTGGGTGGTGAATGTTTTCAAGACCTCACAGAAATCCCTTGAGATTTCTAGTAACATGTGTGTGTGTGTGTGTGTGTGTGTGTGTGTGTGTGTGTGTGTGTGTGTGTGTGTGTGTGTGTGTGTGTGTGTGTTTGGGTGGTGGCGGGTAGATTAACCAGAGATGTTTCACTAGGAGGAAAAGGGAGGATGGTTTCTTAATGACAGTGAAAAGGTGTTAAGATTTATATCCCTAGTGATCCTTGTCCCATTTCTTTCTGGCCATAAATCTCCCACCATAATTCTTCTGAGTCCACTAGGCAGTGCTCCAATGCACCAGAATGTTTGGAATCAAACATTAGTCACTTTTAATCTATTGATTGATTTAAAACATTTTTGCCTCCTTTCTCCTTAAAAGGACTCAACGCTTATAGCATTAAAAGACAACATCAACACTACCAACAGTGAGTGTAGAAATGCTAAAAAGGATCAAACAAATACCACGCGAAAACCATAAAAAATATTCAAAGCAGTAAGGCACAAAAAATCTATTTAAACACCCCACTCAAGGCAAGCTTGCTCAAAGTGAAAGGTCTTTACAAGAAAAAAAACATTTCCCTATACCCATGAAGTGAACCTATGAAGGTGACAGGAATGAGAGAAAGGTCTCTCCTGACGATCTTACACTTGGGGAACCTTAAAATATCTTGGCCCCATGCCATTTAGGGCTTTATAGGTTAGAACCAATACATTAAATACATCCGGAAATGGATTGTCCGTCAGAGGAGCTGCTGTAACATCTGGAACCACTGAAATCTCCAGATACTTTTCATAGGCCAGCCCCACAGAGAATGTATTATAGTAATCCAGCCAAGATGTAACTAAGCCATGCATCTCTGTGATCAATTAAAGATGAAAGAGGCTTTCCTCCCATTTATGTTACATTGTTCTCAGCAGTAACCTCAGAATTCTGATACACATAAGCTTCTCAAATTCATCCACTACTAGACTTCTGAAAAACTGCTTTTAAAAATTATATCTCTGCAGATCAGGGGGCTAGATTATTCTGGGAATTATAATCCACAAAGTAAGAATTTTCATGCCCTGTGTTGGACCCTAGCAGAACCATTATCTTAACGTGTGGGCTTGTTTGCCCTACCATTTAGAAAATATCATACCCAGCCCACAAACAGGTAGACAAATCAAGTTAGATGATACAGCTTCATAACTGGTAAACCTAGTATAAGAGCTGTTCTGATTCTGTAGTGTGTTGTGGCCTAATTCAGAAATTCAGAGTGGGAAAAATCATTGGGATAAAATATCTGGAGTAGGTGCAGGTGAAAAGTGAACTTGTGTTGATTGTTAGAAATTCGCAAGTTTTCTCTGTTAGACCTCTGGGATGCAACAGCCAGAAAAACACACATATTTGGTCACTTACATACAATGTGTTTCCAGAATAGCCTCTCAATCAGAGCCAAACATAGTTATGACACTCCTGTTATAAAGGCTGACAAGCCAGCTGAATGAAACAGCTGGTGTGTGACATTCAAGCCTGATTATGCTACATGATTCCAATATATGTTAAATTGAGGTAATGTATACAGGTGTCACATAATTTGAGCAATGACAAAGATATTTTGGCAGGGCTTCTGTTTTTCATGAATTACCATATTTTTCTGTATATACAACACTACTTTTTTCTACAATCATGGCACAAAAAATTAAGGGGCATTGTATACATGGAAGTAAGCCTTTCTCGGGGTGGGGGTGGGGGAGGGGGGGAAACCAAACTGACATTGCTGCTTCCTTTTGGTGTACTGAACACTCCTCTCTGCTTTGTTTTTGCAAGGACTGGAACTTTTATTTTTGCAGGGAACTGCTTAGAAGGTGGAGCAACCCATTAAGAAGTTAATTTTTAAGCAAAAATCAAAGCAGAGAGGAGGGCAATCAAGCACTCCTGGAAAGAAAACAAAAGAGCAGGGGGTGGGAAACAGCAGGGTGTGGGGTGGAAGAGAAATTAAATAGGAGAATCCAAATGGACCTGGCTGTTTCATTTCTCCTCCAGTCCATCCCTGGCTGTTTCCCACCGCTGTTTTCTTTCCTTTCCTTTCCAGGTGTGCTTGATTGCCCTCCTTTCTGCTTTGTTCTTATATGATCAGACCCTTCTTTTGTGCCTGAAAATGAACTTCTTAATGTGTTGCTCCACCCCAAGCATTTCCTTGCAAAAATGAAACCTCTGTCCCTTGCAAAAACAAAGCAAAGAGGATCTTGAATACAGAAAGGAAAGGAAACACCATGGGGCAGGGCAGGGCAGAGGAAGGCTCAAAGATGATTTATTAATTGTCTTAATTTTGAGATCTTAAAAGTGGTGGGCATCTAATATGCAGCAGCGTCTTATAGATGGAAAAATACAGTATAGATTTGCTATAATATTGTAGTTCATTATATGCTGCTAGTTGGAGACCTACAAATTTGGTCCAAGGTTGTGGTTGTTGTTGTTAAAGCAGACCCCACCACCAAGTGGGACAGATGCTAAGAAAAATAAGATTATTTTATTTTATTTTATTTATTTAGGTACTTGACACTCAAGGTATGTGTGTGTGATCTGGATGGCTGTAGAAGTGACATGACAGGAGAAGTCATATGCCTATCTATATGGCTTTTTGTACCACTATTGTGAACTGCCATTTTGTCTTTTTCTTGCCTGCAAGAATGAGAAATGTCAGTTTTTGTTTATACCTATATGCTCTGGTGATTTTTTTTTTGCTGGTCTTGATGAGCCTTTTTTTTGAATATACAAGATTTTTATTTCATTTTACCAAAATTGTAAACATTTCTTATGATAATTGTTACCTTGCAGCATACATTTTTTAAAGCGTGGAAGCACTGGATAGCAAGTTTATCTGTTAGATGGTCATTCTAGATTTGCTGTCTCTGCATTTGCTTAGTTTCTCAATAATAATAGACATTAGCTTTTATCAGAGATATTTCACGAAAAATGTGGAAATGTTGACAGGGAAAACTGTCATCTTTTGTGTCTTGAAGGCATGAATTTCCTCTGAAAGCAAATATTCTTGCACCAGATATGAATATTTAGCAAGGTTGTCTTAACTAAGAATGGGGAATTTAATGAAAAATGTCGTATTTTTATCAATAACTGATAAGAACAAGTATTTTGTTTTTGAAGAGACTTGGGAGGAAAAGAAAACAACAGTTAAAATTCATAAATATAGGGAGATAAGATACTCTTGCACTCTCTCAATTTATTACCACAACACCATGCTGCTTTGGGAACCAAAGAATAACAATCAATATGGATTCCCCTCCATAGATGGAAAGTGGCATAAGGCTGACCTGGCACGATGAGCACTTAAAAGGACAAATGGGCAAGAAGTGATTTGGTCCAGTACACTTTTGCTGCTTTTGAATCTTGCATCATTGTCATTTTTAGTTCAAGTCACAATTGAACGATGAGCGTAAAAAGCAATATGTTCTCCATAGCTTACTCAGTCTTGGGTGCAAATGAGGCCATTTCGTATATTAGTATTTATCAGCTTTAGGGTTGATTCCTACTGCCGACATACACTGGTGTAAACACAATGGCGTAAATCACAATGGTGAATTGCTGCTTGATATCACCACTTGTTCCTCATCACACGCAGATTCATGTGACTGGTGCATGATGGGGAATACAGATGGCAAATTTTTAGCTAGCAGCAGTTTGCCATTGTGATTTACACTGTTGCAGTTCTATTAGCATAAGTAAGCAACATGTTTCTTGTCTTGATCCACTACTCCAAGCTAAAGTTTACTATTAGGCAGAAGAAGAAAGTCACTCAGGCAGCAATTAGTGAATGCCAAGGAAGGGTAGGAGATTTTGATTTATTAAATTTGTTCTTTTTTGCATGGACTAAGGCTCCAAAATTGTTGAATGTAAAGTTGGCAGCTTGGCGGTTCGAATACCGGGTGCCACGCAGCAGAGCGAGCTCCCGCTGATAACTCCAGCTCCTGCCAACCTAGCAGTTTGAAAGCATGTAAATGCAAGCAGAGGTACCGCCATACAAAGCAGGAAGGTAAAACAGTGTTTCCTTGCAGCCATGCTGGCCACGTGGCCATGGACTTGCACAACATTGGCTCTTCAGTTTGAATACGGAGATTAGCACTGTCCCTATACACAAAAAGGTGGTTTTGTCTTTTTTTCCTAGCTTCTGGAATGAATTAATCCATTTCCAATGCATTCCTATGGGAAATCACATTTTGAGATAAGATTTTTTGTAACTCAATTTTTTCCTATACCTGTGGACTTGTATTGGTAACTTGAATTTTTTTGTAACTTGGGGTGTTTGTAACTCAAAGTACCACTGCAATTTGAGTAGCATGGGATACAGGCCCTTGTTTCAGATGAGTCCAGGTTGCCTATTACTGCCCTGCCATATGATATCAAAATGTCTTGAGTTGACCCTGCTTTAGCCACTGCACAAGACTGCTTGAGAGGGGGGAGGGGAGGGAAAGAGAGAGAAGGAGGGAGGGAGGGAGCAAGAGATGGGGGAGAAGCCTTTGACACTTTTGATTGGAGATACTGTTGCATTTGTGTGCAGTGACACAGCCAAAGTTTAAATACCTAGAGAATATAGTTGCCTCTATGCACCAGCAACTTAAAACAACACTGCATAAATTGCTGAAAAAAGACAAAGAATAAAGTATTATGCTTATATACCACACTATAGTGCTTAAAGTGGTTTAGAGTTTAATTATGCAGGCTACACACTTCTCTCATTGCTATGTCAGAAGGATAGAAAGCAGAGTCACTCACAAGCCAGCTACCTGGGATTGAACCCCAGGTCATGAGCACAGTTATGAGTGTAGTACAGCAGTTTAACCACTGCACTTCAGGGCTCCTCCAAAGAGTATTCTGGCCTATGCACGCACTCTTTAAAAATTAATTTGTGTAATCCTCTTTGAGATAATGATAGAAGCCATTACTTGTGCAGAAACACCATTTCTCCCTGCAAATATTATGATGTTTAATATTTATTTTAATCTGTAATTCATATTCACAGCTCATCGGGAAAAATCATGATATGTCTTTATGTTTACATTGATTGCATAAATATTGCATTACCTTTGATCGCACACATACTGTGCAATTAGTCTGATGTTTTCTTTTGTTTTTTTAAAGCATGCAGATGAATCAACCACTAATTCTGAATGATGAATCTTTCAAAACCTTTGGGAGTTACTGATACTTACTTAATTATATCAATCAATCCAGACTCTTGGGTTTGGAACCCTGTGGTAATAGTCTTATGATCAGTTTAGTCATTGCAAGTAATTTTCATATATATATATATATATATATATATATATATATATATATATATATATATATATATATATATATATATATATGCATGTTAGGGTGGATTCGGGTTTCTTCCCGTGTAGAAATCTGGTTGTTTTGGCAACGTTTCGACGAGGTCTCACTCGTCATCTTCAGGCTGGTGTTCTGGCTTCTTTCTTCTTGAAGCAAAGCGTGATCTCAGTTGAAGTCCTTCTATAAATACTGCTGGGGTGTGTGGTTTGCTTGCTCTGTTGCTGATTGTAGGTTCGTTTGTTCTTTTGTGATCTGCTGTGTGGCTGAGGCGATCGTTAAGGGCTTAACTGCTGGTGGGTTAGATGGCTGTTTAGAGACATCCTGTGTGGGTGAGGTGCTGGATGTGTGTCTATTAGCCTTTTGTTTCTTAACGACCTTGGTGATGGGCGTTCTGGCAGCATCCTGGGCTTTGGTGGAGTGGGGTCCTGTGTCTTGTGAATTCATTTTGGTCTGGCTGCGTGTCTGTGGTCTCCCAATGTTTTTTTGGCGTGTGTAAGTGTGCTCCATGTGGTGGCTGGAGTGGGGAGTAGCGGTAGATGGTGCAGTCGTGGTTTTGTTATTGGATGGTGGTTTCGTTTCATCTGTGGGAAGGGTCTGGGTTTGTGTTTGGTGTGGATGGAAGGTGGTGGCATCTTGTGTCCTTTTGGACCTGGTGTCAGTCTTTGTGACAGAGGCTCGTCTGTTGACCAGGGCTAGTTTCCAGATGTCAGACGAGCCTCTGTCACAAAGACTGACACCAGGTCCAAAAGGACACAAGATGCCACCACCTTCCATCCACACCAAACACAAACCCAGACCCTTCCCACAGATGAAACGAAACCACCATCCAATAACAAAACCACGACTGCACCATCTACCGCTACTCCCCACTCCAGCCACCACATGGAGCACACTTACACACGCCAAAAAAACATTGGGAGACCACAGACACGCAGCCAGACCAAAATGAATTCACAAGACACAGGACCCCACTCCACCAAAGCCCAGGATGCTGCCAGAACGCCCATCACCAAGGTCGTTAAGAAACAAAAGGCTAATAGACACACATCCAGCACCTCACCCACACAGGATGTCTCTAAACAGCCATCTAACCCACCAGCAGTTAAGCCCTTAACGATCGCCTCAGCCACACAGCAGATCACAAAAGAACAAACGAACCTACAATCAGCAACAGAGCAAGCAAACCACACCCCCCAGCAGTATTTATAGAAGGACTTCAACTGAGATCACCCTTTGCTTCAAGAAGAAAGAAGCCAGAACACCAGCCTGAAGATGACGAGTGAGACCTCGTCGAAACGTCGCCAAAACAACCAGATTTCTACACGGGAAGAAACCCGAATCCACCCTAACATGCATACCTATACCCGTGAAAATCTACGAAAACATATATATATATATATATATATATATATATATATATATATATATATATATATATATATATATATATATATATATATATATATATATATATATATATATATATATATATATATATATATATATAACATTTTCTCAAGTGTCCAGGTCTGTTTTTTGGAAGTGCGGTGTGCATTTTGCAGATGGTCGGTTTCTGTAACCATGAAAATAAATAAATAAAAACACAGCCTATTCATAATCCATCTTCTTCCCTTCTTTCACCCAAGCCTCGGCCAGTGAAGTAGTCTACTGCAGTTGGCTATGCTTAGAAATATGACTTTTTAGAGGTCATGAGTGGGGGGGACATGCAGTGGAGGGTTCCATACCAGCTGTACATCCATTCACTTGCAGGGTTTCATCTTGTCAGCATATTAGCAAACTGTCCAGTTGCCAAAATATTAAGAGAATATGGTTGGGACTCAGATACTTCAGTGGAAAAAAAATCACATCATGGGAAACTGTCATGTGCGTTTGCACTGTTGATACAGAATCTGGTTGTGCAGACAAATAGAACACATGGCTTCTATAGAAAGAGTTCCCATAAGCCACAGAAAGGTGTTGACTGGGATGCATCTTGAGGCTGCTATCAATAAAGTTGTATTGACTCCAATTTCGGATGCCTCTAGTTGAAACTGCCAGTGAGACCAAATAATGAGAAGAAATAAAAATATCCAGTTCACCCCTCCTGTACAGAAACAAAATACAGTGGACCCTTGTATAACAAACAGCTTGTACAACATAAAATTTGTACAACATAAAAAATTCCAGAGATGGGGGAAATTTGCTTAACATAATTGCGTATGGGGAGAATCCATACAACATAAAAATGGGATCACTCCGTTTTCAATGCATTCCTATGGGAATTTGTATAAAGGAAAATTTGCTTAACATAGTTTCATTTGGAACGAATTAATTCCTTTATACAAGGTACCACTGTATATCATATGGTTGAAAATCCAAGATCTTGAAGTATATTCCAAGAAATGAAGAAAATGTGTACATATTTGAAAATAAAAATTAAATATAGTACTCACATATTGTTTGAGGCAGTAGGAATATAATAATAAAAATGTATGCATTTGGAATCCAGAAAATAGGCACCAAACGGATGCATCTGCAATACAGGCATGAAAACATACGGACCACAATCCTCCTCTGAAGCTACACAAAAGGCATAATGTCTGGAGGCAAATTGCCTCAAGTTAAGCAATCACTGCAGACATTATCAGCCACACACGGAGTTGCAGAACTCAATATTCCATACACAGTGCCTATGGTGATGTTTTTAACTTGAGGCAATTCACTTTGAAGAGCTATGCAGTTTATGGTGTGCCAGAGTAATGAAGAATGATTTTGTCCATTAATTTTTGTGCAGAAGTGTGTGGGGTTATGATGAGCTTAATGGTGGAATAAAAATAGAGACATGTACAACTTGATATACCTGGTCATCCTTATTCTTCTTACCCTGAGCATTCAAACATATTTTCTAATAATTGTTCCCCTCTGAGTTAAACCAGTTTGGAAGCTTTGTTCCTATAAACTGTCCAGAGTTTATCAATTTTAAGTCCACAGAATCTAGTCTACATTATTTTCTGAAAAGGCAAATCCCTACCTAAGTTTTACTACTCAATCATCCTGTTGGGAAAGGCAGTTGATGGCTCAAGAGGGGGAAACTGAACCCTAAATTTGGGGGTGAGGGGTTCCATCTTTGGGTCACAGGCCATGTAGGCTTAGTGGCCAAACTAATCCCTGAAAAGAAAGCTGTGGGGGGGGGGAGAATGATGATTTATTTTTTAAAAAATACACACAAATACCTCAGCTGCACAACTTTTTTTTCACCACAAGGACAGCCCCACCTACACCAAGAAGTCAAAATACTAAGGAAACCTTGCACAGAGCTATGATAGCGCAGGTGGTCTAACAGAGATCCAAAATTGTTGTCTTTCACCAGAAAAACTCTTCATGAATGTAAGCCATAATTGATCATAACAAGCACGTATTATCTATAAATAACCTAATCAACATTCAGCAAGGAGCTGCATAAATGAGCCCATCTACACAGTGCACCTTATAATGAGCCACTACAAGACTAATGACTTATTAGTGCCACAGGCGATGAATGATTAATTAGTCTATTCAAAAGTGACTTTTCAAGGGTCTAATTGCTACCTTTCCTAATTTCTGAAGGTTATGCAGGATTAATGCCATGCTGGCATATTAGTACTGATATAAAATCTATTGTTTACTAGCAATGAAATTAAAGTATGGAGGACAGCTGAAAACTGAACTGTATATTAAACATAAAATAGGAGAGAATGTTTGATTAAAAGTTGAGTTGCTGTTGCCTTCTTCCATCCTTAGTTTTCATCATATTGATCATAGGGAAAATTGGTGAAAAAGTCATATGGACTTTTTGTGGAATGGACAGAATCTGTAATAAGGATTGTAAAGGGCTGGTTTTATATTACGGTAGACTGTGGGTGTCTGAGCTATGAATTCGCATTTGTCCTGCCTCCCATGTGACTATGACGAATTGTGTTGTTTCTCTACAAACTGGTGAGCATAGCATGAAATTTCCTGCCACTCTTGATGAACTTCTTGCATTGGCAAAAACACTACCTTTTATAAAAATACCAACCTTTTGCACACATTTGTGCCTTTTTTGGGAGGGGGCACAATTCCATCATTGGTGGATTTCTCAAATTGTGCAAATTGCCCCAAACTAGGACAACTGGTTCAAGAACTGGAAGTACTAAGGGATGTTTCTTCATAGTTCTGTGCTTTGCAGTCCTTTTGTGCCTTGTTTCTCATAGAGAAAAGACATCAGAGTCATTTTGAGCAAATTAGTAAGGACTTTGTGTGAGGGTAGAAATGTTCTCTAATTGCTATCAGCTGAAGGTGAGGCATTTCTCACTGAGGTCTTTCAAGTCAACACATCTTAAATAATGAGAATAAAGTACTTTATTATTATTTTCACCATCCCCATGAGGTTCCCCTCCCCAAATGTGTACAGAGAAATGACGTACAGATATTGAAAGCAAACTCTGGTTGGCTCAAGGCCACTAATAGTAACAGGTCACTCCAAAGGAGGTCTGATTCACAATGAGAAACATTAGTTCTGTAGTAGTAAATTCAACAGTGTAGGGTCCCTCAAAGAAAACAGCACCACATTCATAGAATCACAGAGTTGGAAGAGATATCAAGGGCCATCAAATCCAATCCCCTGCCATGCAGGAACCCCCATCATAGTATTTCTGACAGATAGCCATCCAGCCTCTGATTAAAAACCTCCAAAGAAGGAATATGTGGCAGCATATTCCACTGCCAAACAGCTCTAACTGTCATGAAGTTCTTCCTAATGTTCAAATGGAATCTCTTTTCCTGTAGTTTGAAACCTTTGCCCCGAGTCCTAGTCTCTGAAGCCATGGAAAACAAACCTGATCCCTCTTCAATATGACATCCTTTCAAATATTTAAACATAGCTATCAAATCCCCCCTCAGCCTTCTTTTTGAAAGGCTAAACATCCCCAGCTCCCTAAGCCATTCTTTGTAAGACATTTCTTCCAGACCTTCAACCATCCTGGTCACCTTCCTCTGTACCGGCTCGAAGTTGTCAACATCCTTTTTAAATTGAGGTGCACAAAACTGGACACAGTACTCCAGATGGGGTCTGACCAGAGCAGCATAGAGTGGTACTATCACTTCCCTTGATCTAGACCAGGCATGACCAAACTTTGGCCTTCCTGATGTTTTGGACCACAACTCCCAGAATTCCAAACCTGTACTTCCAATGGCAAAGGATTGTAGGAGTTCTGGCCCAAAACATCTGGAGGGCCGAAGTTTGGACATGCCTGATCTAGACACGATGCTTCTGTTGATGCAACCAAGAATCACATTGGCTTTCCTGGCTGCTCCGTCACACTGCTGACTCATGTTCAATTTGTGGTCTACCAAGACTCTCGGATGCTTTTTACATGTACTATTTTCCAGCCAGATATATCCCATCCTATATCTGTGCAATTCATTCTTTTTTCCTAGATGCAGCACCCTACATTTCCCTCTGCTGAACCCCATTTGTTAGCTTTGGCCAGCACTCTAATCTGTCAAAGTCATTCTGGTTTTTCATCCTATCCTCTAGGGAATTAGTAACCCCTCCCAATTTGGTATCATCTGCATATTTAATTAGCATATTCTCTATTCCTTCCTCCAAGTCATTAATAAAGATATTAAACAGCACTGGACCCAGAACAGAACCCTGGGGCACCCCACTGGTCACGTCTCTCCAAGCTGAAGAGAGGCCATTTATGATCACCCTTTGGGTGCGATCAGTCAACCAATTAAAAATCCACCTAACAGTAGCACTATCTATCCCACTTTCTACTAACTTATTTGTAAGTATACCATGCGGAACCGTATCAAAGGCTTTACTGAAATCCAGATAAGCAATATTCACAGCGTTCCACTCATCCACCAGGCCTGTAATTTTATGAAAGAAAGAGATCAAATTTGTCTGGCATGACTTGTTTTTAAGAAACCTGTGTTGACTTCTTGTAATGACAGCATTGTTTGTTAAATATTTACAGCCTGCCTGTAATTATTTATTGCAACATGGGATAACAATGTGGAGCTTGGTGGTGGAAAAGGCTCTAATACAGCCCAGTAATACAACTGGCACCTTGTTAATTAGTGGCAATTGACTGCTGCCTCTCACACCATTTCACTTATGCAAGCATTAAAATGCTATTGGAGTTTGCCAAATAAATTGCTACAATTCTTCATTACTGTGAACTAGACATGGGCACGACCAGAAAAAACGACGTTTCCAGTTTTCACTTGTCAGAACGGTTCCGTTTGGGGTAGTTTCCGTTTGTCGCGAAATTTTTCAAAAATTTGTCATTTCTGTTTGTCAT
The DNA here is from genome assembly GCA_037367245.1 of Phrynocephalus guinanensis. NCBI lineage: Eukaryota > Metazoa > Chordata > Lepidosauria > Squamata > Agamidae > Phrynocephalus > Phrynocephalus guinanensis. The sequence goes on from CM074740.1 coordinate 38,003,108, forward strand.
TTGTCGTTTGTCATTTCCACCACAATTTAGCGCAATTTGACTTCCCAGAGCATGGGGTGTCCCGCAATCAGGGCCGCCGCTAGGTGTTTTTGCGCCCTAGGTGGCGGGCGGGGTGGGGGGGTTGGTTGGCGGGGGGCCATGGGCGGGCGGCGGCCATGGGCAGGTGAGTGCGCGGGCGGCAGCGCGGGTGGACGGGCGAGTGGGCAGTTAGGATATCACTTAGGATAGAAGTTCTGTTCTTGGCTTGCACCCCAAAAGTGTGTGTGTGTGCAAGCAAATTGAAGTTGGGAAAAGAGAAATTAAATGGTAGTATATAATATATATTTAAAATAAATCCACACCTCCCACTCCCAGTCAAACCTCCCCCTTTATCCAATATCAGAAAAAAAATCCTCACAAACTGCCAGAGAAGAAATAAAGAATAAACTGCTATTCCCTTCAGCAGACAAAGCTGCAGGGAATCAAATAAATTATTTTCTAAATTCAATTCCCTCCCTGCCTGCCTAACTTAAATCCTAAAGCCTCCAGCCTCCCTCCTCAATCTCGATCGGATCACACCAGCACCAGCAGCCAGCCCTCCTCCCTCAACCACATCCATACACCCGACTGCGATTTCTGGAAGGTGCCTCGGCTTTTTATGCCCTCCGAGACATCCAGAAGTGTCAGTCAAAAACCTGGCGATGCCATTGGTGGAATGGTTCAAACAATTTGCATGGTCCCATCCCATGCCCAGCCCAAATGGGCAGGTCTAAAAATATATAAAATAAAATAAAATAAAATAAAATAAAATAAATATGACGTTTTATTGCTATAAAAAAACCACTGCTGCTAACTATTAAAATTCAGGCATTTAAAATAAATAAAATTCACATGTTTCTGTGGTGATGTGGTGTGTTTTTTGACCACAATATGAAAAGAAAAAATGTGGTCACCATTTTGGATCCCCCCCACTGCATGGCATGGCGAGACGACGAGGATAACCCCCCCCCCAGCCTGGTGCAAGCAGCCCAGGACAGGAGAAGAGGGGGGGAAAGGCCGGGGACCCCCCAGAAACCACCCCTCTGGTAGGTGGCAAAGCCTCAGGCAGGCATATTTTCACCTGCTTTTTTGGCCGGGAGTCGGGTTTTTTAAAAAAACTTTTAAAAACTTTTCTGTGCTTCGCATTGCGCGATCGCTGTGATGCCACAAATGGAAACAAAAAACCCGACCAAATTTTCTTTTTTCGGTTCGAGTTTGAGTTCTGACAGCTTAATTATCGTTACCGTTTCCGTTACGTAACAGAAATGATAACTGAAAACGGAAATGACAATTTCGCTGAGTCGTGCCCATGTCTACTGTGAACTTTTCACAGATTTTTTTTTAAAAACCTCTAAGTAGTATTGAAATGTTATTTCATAAATACATAGCTAAATAAAATGATTAAGTACTGAAATGGCTAAAAGAGGGATATTTATGCTAAAAGAACTCTACATGCTATAGATATGGTATAGTAAAAGAGTAAAGGACTAGAGTTGGCTTTAAAGATTATAGTTTTTTACATCACCATGTCAATTGCAAAGTTAATTTATATACTTGAGGTGAGTAAGCATATTTGCAAGTGGCTAAAGAATTTTTAAAGCATTATTTAGGGCTTTTTACACCCTAATTTACACCCTAAATTAGTTTGCAGGAGGTTTTAACTGAGCCACATGTCCCTTTTTAAAAATATATATGACTTAGCAGGAACAGTATTTTCTACATGCATGTAGATAGCAAACACAGGCAAACCTCACTTGTGTTAGAAGCAGGCAGACCATTAATAATTGCTTTTATTTTAGGAGATCTATGTTAGGGTTCCCTTGGAAATGTAGAACATAGTAGCAAAGCAATTGTATCTAAAATTAATATATCCAATTAACATCTAAGCCCTTTGTTAATGTAGGTCATTTTCTTAAAATAAAATAAAATACCAGAATAATTAGATGTGTGACACTGAAGTGCAAGAAATAAACAGCCCACAAAGAATTTAGAGAAACATGGTTGACATTGAAATTATTTGAAGTATCAAGAATCCTGAAAAATTATTTGGTTATGAGGAACAAGTTAAAGCAAATAAATACATAATCTATAGGTGTTTTTAATTTTTATTAGTCGCAGAAGTAAGCAAATATGCAGCTGGAACTTGCGAGCTCCAAAATGTAAATCAAAAAAGAATATTCTGCACTCACTCACTCACTCACTCACACTCACACACACACACACACACACACACACACACACACACACACACACACACACACACACACACACACACACACACAAATACCTGCACATATTACGGCACCCTACAATGAACTGGCCTTCCTACTACTTTGGGGTGCAATCACACACACATAGCAGGAGAGGGAAAAAGTGACAGTGCCTGTTGCATGGCTGTAAGTTCATTTCATGGTGGTTCCTTTTATGAGTGTCAGTGCCCTAACATAGTAACTTGACAGTATCCAATTAATAATCTGTGGCCTACCTATTTCCAGGGAAGTATCTTTATCTTAAACCTGTCATCAGAGTGATCATGAACTGCTCAGTGTCGAACCAAGTTGTGGAAGCCCCAGTGTGCTCCTACACAGAATGTAGCTCTGCATGGCGAAGGGATCCCAGCTCCTTTGTTTTGCTTTGAAGAGTAGCAGAACAATGGATAGTTACACCGGAGGGGGGGAAATCATACAGGCATAACTTGCACTAATTCAAATCCCCATGCTCATTAAAAATTTGGTAGTTTGGTGGATACCAGAGTCTAGGTGACGTGCTGCCCTTTATTATCTTCTAGTACATTAGGACCCCTGTATCAGCAGGGGATAGGTTCCATGCCTGTGAGTGCCAGAAATGATGTACAGTAGTGAACCCATTCACTACTATCCACTGGGGAAGAAGGGTGTTTGCACATGGGCACTGTGGGCTGGGTTGCAGCAGCGGTGGCCATGGACAAGTGAAACTGCAGGTGCTTGTTCCATGGATACAGGGATCCTACTGGACATTCTTGGATATAAATAGCCTGTGTTCATGAGGCCTGGTAGTCCAGGATGCCTGTTGCCATTTGGTATGAGTCAGTCCTCCAACTTTGCTACATTATTATGGACATTGTGCTGCATGTATATTTCTTTACTAACAGTTGATTTTTGTAACTTTATGGTCTGTCAGTGTGTATGTATCTTTGACATATGTTAATAGAAGAATACACAACACCATCTGTAAGCCATGTTAGGGACTGCTGCCCCCTCCCCTAAGCCATTATGTACCTTGAAAAAATTATTGTGTGTGTGTGTGTTGTGTCATTACAGTCATGACTGACTCTTTGTGACGTCCATGTCCATGGAGTTTTCTTGGCAGGAATACTGGAGTGGTTTGCCAGTTCCTACTCAGCCTTGTCCTAAGCTGGAAGTGACCTGATAAGCACTTAATAACAGCAGAATAAAATAAACTGAACACTGGTCATGTAATGTACATTTCTAAGAAGGGTGGTCATTGCTTATATACTGTACTCAAAGCCTAAACTGAAAGACAGTTAGTTTGGACAGCAATAGACATTAAGTGATCAAGCAGTCTCAAGCATAGTTGAAAACTATGTTTCTCTTTGTAAAAGGAAAATTGGAGGAAGAGAGATTAAAGGGGACAAGGTAGTTTTGGGACTGATGACTTTCATCAGTATGGATCAGTAACTATATTGGGAAGGAGATTGGAATACAATGTCAGAAACCTTTACTACAGTAACCCCCCACCTATCACGGTGGTTGGGAGATTAGGGGCCCACCCCACCTGCGATGCTTGAAAATCTGCGATATGCGGAAGCAGGTCAGGTGGGGCCTGGGGGCGGCTCAGGGTGATGTGATTGCTCCACGCTGCCCCCCTGCATGGCTCCAAGGCTTCTCGGAGGGGCCTGGGGGGTGGCGCGGGGCAATGCGAGTGTTCCCTCTGTCCCCCACGTGGCTCCAAGGCTTCTCAGAGGGGGCCGGGGGGCAGCGTGGGGCGATGCAATCCCTCCCCGTTGCCCCCCCTGCATGGCTCTGAGGCTTCTCAGAGGGGCCCGGGGAGCGACACAGGGCAATGCAATCTGCCCACACAACTCCGAGGCTTCTCAGAGGGGCACAGGGGTGGCACAGGGTGATGCGATCCCTCCCTGCTGCCCCCCTGCGTGGCTCCGAGGTTTTTCAGAGGGGCCCGGGGGGCGGTGCGGGGCGATGCAATCGCTCCCCGCCACCCACTGCGCAGCTCCGAGGCTTCTTGGAGGGGCCTGGGGGCGGCGCGGGGTGATGCGATAGCTCCCTGCCGCCCCTCACACGGCTCCGAGGCTTCTCGGAGGGGCCCGGGGTGGCGCAGGGTGATGCGATCGCCCCACGCTGCCCCCCACGCTGCCCCAAGGTGCAGGTACTGCGATCCCGCGATATAGTGGGACCGCAGTACCTGAACCGCGAAATGGTGGGGGGAGGTGACTGTAGTATGTTTTCAGACTTTGGAAAATTAAGCCTGACTATCCCATGGGAAAATGTGGGGGTTATTATGGTATTTGAGTGGACTGATACAAATTCCCGCCCCACTGATCACATGATATAATTAGAAAAAATTAATCTCTCTAGAGTCCCACAGCTCCAATCTGTTGTTTCTTCTCCCCAGCAGAGATTCTTCTCCTTTTTAAAAGCCATTTCTTTTCACTTTAGTTCAAAGCATATGATCGCTCTCAAGTTACAAATGCAGAAAGGAACACCCAGTTGATTGCATACAGATTTGAAAACTACATAGGGAAATTAAAGTAGAAAACCTTTCTATTGTCTGTAAGGTAAACAAGCAGCAAAAAAGAGAGAGAGAAAAGCTCCCTTCTGTTTTCTGTGTTGCCACTTAAATCGCACATACCCAAATTCCCTGGTGCAACTTCACAGCAAGTGAATGAGAGTGAACTTGCATTTCCCTCACTGTGTAGTCACACCCTTCCCTTCTTAAAGTTTCCAACATTCATTATTTATCATTGCAGTTACATACTCTTTCATTACTGACAGGCAAAGTGGGCAACTAAAACTGGGTCCAGAATCCCATGTCCTTCCTCAGGAAATGTTGGGCACTTGGAAACTGCCAAAAATACCCCAAAACATAAAAAAATGAAAGCAAAACTGACTAGACAGCGCCTTCCAGTTATGAAAAAATTAGGGGTGCTGTAACCTATTTAAAAGATGATTCACCACTCTTGGAGGCTTCCAAGAGTTGCAATTCGCTTTTTGTTCCAAATGGGAAAGGGAAGGCTAGGTCGCTGCTGGAAAAACAGCCCAGGGCTGTATGTTGGCCACCAACTTTGGTGAGGAGTGGGGTTCACTTCAGACATTCAGAACTATGCAGCCACAAAGAAGAACACCAAGGAAAGTGCTCTCCTTTTACCTAGAGATGCCAAATGTGCTGAGAGGCTTCTCTCAACTATCCGCTACCAACCCTCTAGGTTTGGTAAAGATTTGGATTCAGACGCCTGAGGGCCCCTAGGAAAGTATCCTTTAGAAACAGGGTTGAGGGAACCCAATCCTCGCCACACTTGGAGGGATTATAGATGAGAGGCAGTGGAAGCTTCTCCGCAAGTTTGAATCTCTAGTTGTCTAGGCAGAACTTTCCTGTGGGGACCCAATATGGGGGCGGACACTTCAGACATCAAAATTCCAATGTCCACTAAGAGACTGGAGGGATTATAGAGGAGAGTCAGGGATGTTTCCCTCCAAATTTGGTGACTCTAGGTTCTTTGGGGGGCATTTTATAGCCTGATAAATGGATGAATTTTAAAAAATCTCTAAAATCCATCAATTCATATTCATTTAGGGAATTTATTTTTGAGGAATACGAATTGACAATTTTTACAAATTGACCAAATTTGGTAAAAGAACAATTTAGTTCACCTCCATATCTAACTGCTTCAAATGATGCCTTTAAAGGAGTTTTTATCTGGGAGCGACTTTTCTGGTCTGAGGCCAAATGTCACTCAATTCAGAAACAGCCAGTCGTTCTCTCTTTCCCACAGACTCTTTTCCCCACCTTGTTCCAGTCAGATTTCTCTCAGTGTTAGTTAAGGAAGACAGAGTGAAGTGTTCTATCAGCTATGCAATCAATAAGTTAGTCAGTAATTAAGATAACCAGTTAAGTTCAGTGATGTAACAAGTTAACATTTCTCAACTACATGATGTTTGGTTTCTATGAATGATTAAAAATTTAACTAAACAGAAACATTTTATTCTTTCTCATTCCCAGAGTGAATACATTGAGATAGTAAGTTCCCGTTGAGCTATTCTTACAAATAAGGGGTGATTTACTGATGGAGGCTTGCAACTTAATTGGCTCAGTAGCTTCTTATCTGAACCATTTTATATACTGAGTAATTAGGAAGATGTAGGTATTTTTTTCATTATGAAGAGGATGGCATGTTGAGACATGGCCTTCTCAGCCCCCCCCCCCACACTTTGGAATACCCTCTCAAGAGAGATCTGCCTGGTGGTAATACGTTTGGCTTTTTGGCACCAGGCAAAGACCTTCCTCTTCAGCCAGCATTTTAATTAGATAGTGGTTTTTTAGCTGGGTTCATGAGCAGCAGGATTTTATTATTCATATTGTATATTGATTGTTTGAAATTGTTTTGTATTTTACGGTTTTAATAATTATGAAGTTTCATAGTTTCAATATATTGTTGTATGCCACCCAGAGACCACTTGGTAGTGGAGCGGCTTTTTTTTTTAAAATACTCTGCCACAAGAGTTATTAATACAACCAGGTATAAGACAGCTTTGGAGCGTCAGGAAATTCTGCCCTCTCCATTAATTAAGGCCACATCATCACAATTATAAATGTAATTAATTAATATATATACACCTGAAAAATGCTTATGTTATTTGTTGCCAAAGTGTGATCAAAGCAGAGCACAATTATAAGTATGTTATTGGAAACAAGGAAATGATTTCAAGTTACTTGCCATTTGCAACATGTTGGTTCTAAATCACCGTTGCTTTCAGTGATTTGTCAAAGAACTGTCACATTGTTGGTGGCTATTTTGTGTTTCAGGAACCATCTAATTGTATCCCAGTTACCTCACGTGCTGTCAAGCTGAAACTGATTCATTGTGATCCTAATAGGCTTTTAATGTGAGACATGTAAGGAGTGTTTTTTTCTAGTTCCACTCTGGCCCCAGTGAGTTTTCATGGCCAAGCAAGGAATTGAAACTAGAGCTTATGACTAGACTGTCACTCTATTCATGAAACCACATTCTATTTCAGCATATCTTTAAAACTTCCCCTAAATTCCAAGCTTATTACTTTATTATTAGTTACTCTTGCTGTTATTGTTGGCATGCCTCTGTCTTGACTGTCAGTTTGTTACTAGGTTACATGAATTCACTGTCAGGCTTTATCTGTTCTCAGTCAAGTGGGAACTTAAGTGAAGCATTAAACAATTATGTCTGTGTTTCTCAAAGTAACAGCATGGCATCACGGACTCTGTGTACTTCATTGTGTGACTCTCTCTTTCACACACAGTATTATACATGCACAAATTTTCACATTTCAATATAATGAAGGGAAAACATGGCAAAGCTCCGGTAGGTCTCCTTCCCAGAGAACAGAGAGAGAGGTAGTGAGATTAATCCCTCTTGCACCTTTCCCAACCAAATTGAAAAGACCTTGAAGGCCAAGGCCAAGTGCAGTGCTAGATTTATTCACCAGTGCAGTGCTCCTTAAGTATCAAATGGGGGACTCTACTTAACCTTCAAAAAGGACCTTAGGGTGCAGTTGTTAAACTGCTGTACTGTAGCTAAAAAACTGTGCTCCTGACCTGGGGTTCAATTCCAGGTAGCAGGTTCAAGGTTGACTCAGCCTTCTATCCCTCCGAGGTCAGTAAAATAAGTACTTAGCTCACTGGAGGGGTGGGATGTGTAGCCTGGATAAATAAATTCTAAGCCACCCAGAGAGTGCTTTAAGTACTATGGGGCTGTATATAAACAGGACACTTTGCTTTGCTTTTTTTCTCTTTTTTTGCAACACACTCTCTCCCCATGGTCCTGCTGGTCTCAGAACCCCTTAAGAGAACTCAGTGACAAAAAAATATTTTTATCCCTGACCATGAACTTTTCCTTCTGAAATTATGGGTATGTAGCCAAAATATCACCTAATTTTGTTGCAAATATTTAAAAAGCTTGCAGGATATCTTTGGGGGGGGATCCAAAAAGACAGTGGCTGTGTTATCTTGGGTGCACTTATTGTACATCTGGCTGTGTACTTCGGAGTGTGAACAGTGGTTAATTGGTTAGTGGCAACTTGACTCTGCAAGTTACATAATTTAACTTAACACATGCAAAAATCATTCACAGGATTCTGACTGCTCATATTCATGTTATTTTTTTAAATAAAGCTTCATTTCAGCCCCAAGGTAAAGTGAGGCTTGCTTAGAGTGGACCAGGTCAAAGTAATGAACTATGCAAAATGTTGAAGAAAATTTGCGCATCGTACTGATCTATGCAGATTGTTATTTTTAAAGCATATGCACGAGATGCAGTGAAATGATTGAATAATAGGGAAACATTGCCCTGGCTTGTTTTTTCATAAGTGAACTAACTGCCCTTGAAGAATTCTGTGATTTTCAGGATCGGTTCCTTATATGTTAAATTGTTGTGTAAAATGCTACCTTATACAGTTGAATATGAATAACACATTTGCGAAGCTCCATTTATTAACAGACTGCAGCTAAAATGACAGCAGATTTAATATTTCACTAATCCTGTAACTCAAATGAAGCATCTACTCAGCAAAACAAAGTACATAAACACTAAAGCATCTGAAGACTTAATCTCCATGAAAAAGGATGAGCATTTCAAAGTGATTTTATAAAGGGCCTTTGATAGTTATTAGGAAGTATATTTTCAAAATGTTAATTATGACGTAGGCAGCTTTTATGTTTTTCTGAATAAAGGTTTAATTAGGAACATCTACACAGTTGTGACATGGCTTGCATGTATGGTAATAGACAATAAAAACACCAAGGTTCATTAAAGTGATCAAAGAGAACTGCCTACCCTTCTCTCCTCTTAATAAGTGTTCTGCAGAGAGTTGGAAAGATTTTAAATGCCTGAACAGGCCTTGCCATTAGCTTAATAAGTGACTGTAATTACCTAAATCAGGGAAAAGACAACTTATTCGCAATGAACTTCCTAAATTAAAATAAACGTTTGACTGCTAACACAATGAGTTTCAGCTCATGAAATGCTAATTAGAACGCAACCACAAACTATTACTTTAAAACAGAATGAGACCACAGGATACTGCCCAGTCATATGTCTGAAGAGGTTCTTGCTAATCTAGGTGATTACATTCCCTTAAATGAAGAAGTTCTTTGCAGCACAAAATATTACATTACTTAGGGAATTTGAAAACAGATAAGATGATCCCGCCAAAGCTAAGCACTTTTAGCTGCAGTGAATTAAGAGAGAATTAAGCATAAATCAGGCTAATCATAAGGTGTTTAAATTTCTCTTAATGGCAGGCCTATGTCGACCTACTGTATAAGGAATATCAGCAATAAGGATCACAATCATGTTCAGTGTAGCAAGAAGTAAAATGCCAGCTTGTCTGTTTGTAATCTGCTCTGTAAGTAGAACATGGAAATGTTACAGTCCTAAATACTGCTAAGTGGATTTGGGGGCCTTTCAGTTTGAAAAAAGATAGAGGAATGAAGGTAGCTCACAACCAGTTAAAACAATGCAATGATTATCATTAAAAACAGGCTCCCTTGAAGAGGGCTCCTATGAGGAAGCCATTCAAAATTGATCTCTTTTCTTATCCAAGATGTAAAGCCATAAAACTTTCTAAGCTTTCTTCCAGGCCAGAGTTGTATCCAATATATACACAGCAATTCCCTGGATAATGAATGCCCCTGATAATAAATAATTCATAAAGCAAATGGAAGTTTCCGGGAATACGGTTTCCTCAGATAATGAATTTTGCCTATGGGTTGCCTCAGAGAACATGCTTTTCATAATGCCTTGGAAAAAAAGTGCACGAAGGATGCACTGCACCCTCCGTAGTGTGTGGAGGGGTGGGAGGAATTGGAGCAGTTTTTTCATCATGTTTTGGAGCCATTCTGGATAATTTTTGCTGAGGGATTTGGACCTTTCAAACTTGGAAAGGTAGGGAGCTGAGGTTTCCTTGCTGTCCTTTGTATGTTTGCATTGGCTTCGATTGCACTTTTGGTGGGAATGACTGGGTGTTTGTTTTGGTGCTAACTTTTATTAATCTTTGCACTGCTTTTCTTTGGCAGAAACAGGCAGGGGTAGTCTTGATGCTTTCTTCTGTCCATGTTCACAATCTTTTCCATTGCTCCTCAGGCAAGAGCAGGCTGGATTTCTCTTGCTGCTTATGTTTGTCTGTTGCATCCCCCCCCATTCCATTTTTGGTGGTAACAGGCTGGGGTTGTCTTGCTGCTTTCCTCTATCCTTGTTTGCAATATATTCCATTGCTCTGCAGACAATAACAGGTTGGATTTCTCTTGCTGCTTCTGTTTGTCTGTTTGCATTTTCTCTCCCATTGCATTTTGGTGGGAAAAGGATGGGGTAGACTTGCTGGTTTCTTTTGTCCATGTTTGCAGTGCACTGTAGGGGGGGGTGTTCTGGGGGGTGTTCCAGCACTGCATGCCTTTACAGTGCACTTTATAAAGATGTCTGAAAAAAAACACCAAGCTTTTTTGCTTTTTTTAAACATCTGGAACGAATTAATTGGTTTCCCATTCATTTTAATGGGAAACCATATTTCAAATAGCGAATTGCCTTGGAAAATGAATTACATTCTTTATCAGAGGTACCATTGTATCAGAGTGTCTGTCATAATACAGCAAAAAGCATAATATACCAGAGCACCAGGTTTCAAGGGGATTTAGAACTTTTTGGTGCAGTGCAAGGTTAAGACCAATTTGAGCATGCCAATCCTTTTCAAATGGCTGCTCTCAAAGCTGCTGCTAGGCGTTTGAAACACACCTAACCACCTGCTACAGAGATTCACAAATATTCATGACCTGCTGTTCTCTGTCATAAAGGGAGGGAACAAAGATGCACTGCTACTTAGGGAATGCTACAGTCTCATTTTAAAGCTAATTCAAAATTATGACGATGAAAAAATAACATTTGTAGCGTTTTGTAGAACGTTCTGAAACATTTCTCTTCGTTAATCCTAAATTCAAATATGCATGCTAATATTTTTCTAATTTTAATGACAATTGTGTCACCTGACTCCAAGGATGGCAGGATGCCCAGAAAATGTTTCAGTTAATTACACACTAAGATGATCTACTCTTTGGATTGTCTCCAGGACGAAGGCCTTGGTATATAATTAAAAACAATGAACAATTAACTTCTATCAAACCTAACATGAAGGACAAGCACATTAAGTTTTGCTATCAATAGTAAGAGAAAAAGAACAACATAAACTATTTCCTCCCAAATATGACCCAATACTTTGTTTAGATTTTCTAATTTATACTATTTGTTTATTCAAAGTTACAACTATTCCTACACTGTCACTCTGTTCATTTAATATTTTTTAAAACAGATAAGTGGGAAATATATTTCAGCTACACAAACAACCATCATTTTTCCTCAAGTGCCTGAGGGACAAAAAGTCCTGAGGTATGCTGAACATTCTCTGCCACACTTTTGCAAATAATGCCAAGTACCTGAAAAATACCTACTGGGATGCCTAGGTAGGTATTTTTGCTGGAAGTGCTTTTGGCTTTCTACTGAATGGAGCAAAGCAAAGCAAAGTGTTCTGCTTATATACTCCCCCATAGTGCTTAAAGCACTCTCTGAGCAGTTTACAGTTTATTTATGCATGGTACACATTGCTCATATTGTGAGATGGATACTCATTTTGCCAACCTGGGAAGGATAGAAGGCTGAGTCAACCATGCGTTGGGATGAAAGTCCATGGAACATGTACCAGAGAAGGAGGGGTGCTGATTTTCTTTTTGGAAAATCTGGAAAAGGAGGTCCTAAAGAAGTAACTGACTATGCACACCAGTTCAGCTAATGGGTTTCTTATCCTTGTGGGGAGATAAATTGCCAGATATACCCCTCTCTCTCCAGTGGATTAGAGGAGTATTCGTATGTTTTTGTCTTCTGTGGAAGGAAGAGTCTGCAGTGGTTCCTAGGCTTGGGTCCTCAGATGTTTTTGGACTGAAACTCCCTGAAGGATCCACAATTACCCCTTTCTTCTTCACTTCCTTCCATATACCATTAATCTCCTTTACAAGTTTGCCACCACCTTAAAGAACCTCCCATATAAATATTTCTAATGACCTGTCAATACTGCCAGAGTCCTCATCAGTCACAGCAAAACAAGTTCTCTCTTGGACAGTAATCACATAAATCGCAGACTGAGAAATTATAATGCTTCTAGACACACCTCTTGATCTGTGGCAAGGTCATATAGGTCCTGCGCCGTATGTAATAAACATCAAAATAAGAAGATAGATAAAGTAAAGACTCAGAAAGACACTGAATATTTCAAAAATAAAGGACACAATCTGAATGTTAACCCCTTTGTTCCAATCTCCAAACACAGCAAAGTCCAGGTAACTGCGTGCATTGGTGACAGGTGAGAAATAAGCAGCACACAGTGCAGTGAGCTAGAGCAAGCTGTTTGGATGAGCAGCGAAAAAAGAAGTCCAGTAGCCATGACTCAACTTCCAGATAAACTCACCTGGATGACTGAGAATCTTCACAGACATTATTATAAGTAATATCATGTAAAAGTTAATCCTTCTGACAAAGGACTGGGATGGAATCTTCTCTCCCTCAATTGCTGGATTCAGGTCTAATGAAGATGGCCAACACCAGGCCCTGAAAGATGAGACAGGGCTGCCCATCAGCTAGTTATCGGCTCTCAGCATAAGCTCCTTCAAATTGCTGTTGCTGGGAAGGAGGTACAAGAGATGGAAGAGTAAGTGCATTACCCTTGAGATGTCTGGGAATACTTGTAACAAATGGAACCTGTAGCAAAACCTACACAGTGAAGTCCAGTTCAGTGTTGAAGCTGTGCCAGCAATAATCTCTTTCATTCCCCTCCAGTATTTGTAACCCCTATCCGAACATCAGTCATTGTGGGTTTTTTTTTTAGTAGTGCAGTGAGTAGGACTGGTTGCAATTGATCCAAAGTAAAATATTAAGTCAAACTGCAGTGTAGTTTGACATTTACAGGAAACAAGTGTGTGGGTTTGCTTGCTTGCTTGTTTTTAAGAGGAACTTTTCTTTGGAACATCCATTACAGAAATTATTACTGGTAAAGCAGATGACATTTAAATGAACATAACACTGTATATGATTCTTTAATTTTTTAAAGGTAAATAACACAAGAAAAATGTTGTATTGAAAAACACCTACCAATTTATGTCTTAAAAACCATCCTTTTATTTTTATTATTTATATTTTAAAAACTTAATTGCCTATCTGGCTGCTTTTACAGGGACATAGGAAGTGCATAGGTGAAGGTAAAGATAAAGCCCCCCCCCCCCCCCAGACACACATATATGGGTGCTAGCCATGTCTGACTCTAGGGGCAGTGCCCATCTCTGCATTCAATCCTAAAAGCCAGTGTTTTGCAAGTCTGTGGCCATGTGGCCAGCATGGCTGCAAGGAAACACTGTTTTACCTTCTCACTTTTTACAGCAGTATGCCGTGTATGGAAATCATACATGGCATGGACAAAGTAGATAAGGACAAACTGTTTTCCCTGTTGCACAACACTGGAACTAGGGAGCACTCCATTAAACTTTTGGGTGCTAGATCTCAAACAAATAAGTACTTTTTCACCCAGAGGATCACAGGTCTGTGGAACTCCCTACCAGAAGAAGTGATGACAGCTGTCAGCCTTGACAGCTTTAAGAAAGGATTGGACAAGTTCATGGAGAACAAGGGTCTCAATGGCTATCATTATGGATGCCTAAGGACAACCTCTGGGTTGGAGAGATAGGTAGGATATCTCTCAATACCATTTGCAGGGAATCATAAGTAGGTGAAGACATCTGCTTGGGAATACCCTGAAGCAAATGGTGAGCCACTGTGTGAGACAGAATGCTGGACTGGATGGGCTGTGGCCTGTTCTGGCAAGGCTGCTCTCTTATGTTCTTACCTATTTATCTACTTGCATTTAGATGCTTTTGAACTGCTAGGTTGGCAGGAGCTGTGGTTAACAGAGGGAGCTCACTCCGCTGTGTGGCACCCAGGATTCGAACAGCTGAGCTGCCAACTGTACAGCTAACAGTTTTCAGTTAATTCATAGTCAAAACAGTTTAGATGCTAGAAGTAAATTGCTGAATTGGAAATGGGAATATTTGAACTTAAGGTTTTGCGTCATTTTAGAAAATTATTTAAGACACAGTTGTTGCAGACATTTTGGACTATCTGGCTGTTACAGCAAATGACTTTTAAAAGGAGATGCATATTTGGCCTGCACTCAGCCAGAACAGACCAAAAACATTCAAAACTTAATTTTTAGAGGTTCATTTTATGTAAAAGGGGTATAATGCTGTCCAAGGAACTAGGCTCCCTGCAGAGCAAAATGTAATGCATTTTTCTCTAAGTGTACTCTTGCAGAATCTCTTTCCAGTCAGGCAACAATGCACTTGAGGAAAATCTTGGCCTTATTTTGTCAGCAACTATTCTGTTATAGTTTTAAATATAATTATATATAATTTATAGTTCATTCTGATACTATATTTAACCATCATAGAGGATTTTAGCATTAGGGTAGAAAGTCTGTGCAGATTCTCAGTCCCAGGTGAGGTTATTTGGAAGTTGAGTCTTGGTAACGGGACTTATTTTCTTGAGAGACTGAAATGTTTCATTGCTCGTCCAAGTAGCATTTTCAGTCTGAGAATAAAAGAAATCCAGTTGCTTAGAGTAGAAAGTGTTTTATTGTTCTTCAATGTGATTGAAGGTATAGAGTTTTCAAAGTATTGATAAACTTGATTCATTGATTAATTGTAATAAACAGAGTCAAACACAATCTAAGTAGTTTGAATTCACTGAAGACAAGGTAGTCTATACCCGATTTGCAACTGCAAGTGCAAAAAGAGGTAATGCAAAGTATATCTAAAATATTTATTGCACTAATAGTATGAATCCATATTTATTGTTCCAGTTTGCGACAAACATTGCCACCCGTAGAAACATTGTCATTTTAAGCAAAAAGTGTAATTTGCTACCCCAAGATTGTAAGCTGTAAAAATAAAATAAAATAAAATAAAATAAATAATTTGTTGATTGCAGCCACTATCCTATTGTTCAGCTGTACTTACACAATGGGAGTAAATAACTGCCCATGGCACATTGCTGCTAATTAAAAGGTTCTCTCCCCCCCCCCCCCCCCCCAAGTTCAAGGTGTGCATGACATGCACTGAATTACATGAAGTCACATATACCCTGACATTGGGAAATGAACTCTTCAGTTAGTGGCAATCTGGTGCTGCTGGTGGTGACATCATTTCCATTGGACAGGCAAAGCCACACAGCTGGATATGAGATATTACGACTTTAAGAAGTCTTGGCTTCTAACTGAAATTCAATAAGAATCAATACTGGCATATATGACCCACATGCACCAGAATGAAACATTTTGGTTTACACTTTGTTGCAGAAATGACACAAAAGTAGACTGATAAGAAAACTATTCCTCACCATTGTCACCTGAGGAGTTGTAAATAATGAGTCTCAGGCACTTGCCATGTAAGATGTTGTCTTGTATTTTGCCAGTAGGGTTTTCTGGCAGAATTGTTGAGTGAGTTCAACAAAACTCAACTCCAGAATTGTAGAGTAAGTTCAACAAAATACAAGAAATGCTAATCCTATTGCTTTCAGTATTATACTGGATTTTAAGGGAGTCAGAAAACATTGCAACAGGGAGCAATATTCAATTTTCATAGATGAACATCCATCTCATCAGAGTTATTAGCATAAATACAAAACAATGGGAAATTGATTTAAGAAAATGTCCATTAACTTTACATCATTACATTGATCACGAGTGTTCGTAATGTAACATAGGCAGCCAGTACTTAAAACTCTCTTCTAAGTTGTTTTTTTACGTGAAGTTTCAAACAGAGGGTGTATAAACATATTAGGGTTATTTGAAAATGCACTGATTAATAGTTTTGCCCTGCTTTTCAATGTCAGAGATTTCTCAAACTGGCCATTTCACAAACAACAAAAGCAACCAAGCAAGGAAACTAGCAAATATAAAATGTAACAAAAATCCATGAGACATAGAAACACATAATTCATGCAACAATATGTTACAATGTTGGTTTCCTTTGTTCAGGCTTCCCTCAATACACAAAAGCATAGAAAAACTATAGATCATGCTAGAATATTTTGCAGTACTTCCAAATATTTGCCTTTTTCCCGGTCTTTGAGCTTATTTGCCATTTTTTTTAAAAAGTTCACATGTTCTAATTCTCCCAAGTTTGCTAATATTTACTTCTATCTATCTATTTTGGCTACACAGCAGTCCATATTTGGAAATGAATTAATATTGTACAGCTAATGTACATTATTATTATTGCATAATTTATATTACTATATATCAACATAAAAATAATGATAATCTTCATGTCAGAGATTCTAAATGCTGATAAACAATATATTCCCACTTTCAAAGAAAAAGAATGATGGCTCTGTGGGCAGTGAATCCGCCCGGCGGAGCCGATTTGCCCTCTCGCGAGAAGGCGCGAGAGAGGCAGGATGCTCAAAGCGTCCAGGAGGGAGGGGGAGGAGCGTCCTATAAAAGGGCGGCTCTGATACCTCCCGTCAGGCATTTTGTCTTGCGTTCCCCACCTGCCCGCCTTCTTTAAGGACTAGTGTGAGTATGACTGGTCGCCTTTGCAGGGCCAGATAGGAATTTTTGACCCACACTCTGAATTGGCCATTGAGAGCGGGGATTTTTTCGCCTATCCCACACTGGTACTTGGGCAGTAGGATGGTCACCTCAGTTTTGGTCACACTGGCGCGGCTGAAGCGAATGGAGGGCAGTGGTAGGTATACAGCAAACATCTGTCCCCAAGTACCCTATACCCACAGCATGGCGGATCCGGAGGTCACTCTGCCTGGGTGGATATACGGGGACGCCTCCCTGCACTGGGAATTACCCAGCTTAAGGCCATCTAATGCAGGGAAGGGTAATAACATCGACTGGCCTGGTGGGTGCCGTCGGCTGACTACACCACCTGGGGGTTGTAACTTGCTCTATGCTGCCCGGTTGGAGGGGTCCCGGGTGACCCACCAGTCCAACCATGTATGCTGAAGCCAGGCCCCTCCTGTTGCTGTTGTTGAGTTGAATGTTGTGTTAATAAAGTGTGGCCCAGTTAAAGCCCAATTACTGCCTTGTCTTGTCATTTTGAGTGGGAGGGCAATGCACTAGTTCTAGCAGGACAGGTTTTACTGGAAGAGGGTGCTCCACAAACAAGATACCATAGAAGAAATGGCTTTATTAGTAGCTTTTTTTTAGTTTTTTGGCCTAACAAACCTTTTCCAAACATATGTAGGAGGTTGGGCTGTATATATAGGCATCATCCACAGGTTGTTATAGTTCATTGTGTAAAGAGAGTTATGACTGACACTCTTGGCATCTGGGTCCTGTGGCACTTCCTCCCACCCACTGTGTCCTCAGGCAGGGACACAAATGCTTCTTCAAGAAAAGGGAGGGGAGAATGTGGCTTCTCCCTAAAAGAAATAGAATGTTTCTGCTTCTCCTGATATTCACCAGTACAGTATATTCACCTCTAGATTTGGACCTTCTAAAAAATTTGGTGACCTGGAATGAAACCCTGATTACAGTTCTTTAGATACAGTTCTGTAGTAAAATAAACAGGAAAAGAAATACAGGAGAGAGAGAGTATGAACTTAAGAAATTTGAAGAGTGGCTTGGATGTAACACAACACCATTTGTCTTGTGCTCTTGCATCCAGAGTTATAATAGTCATGATCACATTCAACCTTGATGGCAGAGAAACAAGGAAAATACGAATATTAGTATGAGTAAATTATATCTAGGTTAAATTCTGTGTTTACTGTTGTGTTAAGAAGAGAGGGATTGGATGTGGTGTTTTTGTCTGTTTCTTTAATTGTGTAGTATTGTGAACAGAACCTGAATTCATTGCACATGTTGTACATGTGTACAATGATAATATATACTAGAGATGGGCACGAAACGAACAATTTTTCGTTTCCGTTTTCATTTTTTCGTTTAGTTACGCAACGAAACGACAAATGAATTTTATCTCTAAAATGAAACGAAACGAACAGAAACACCAGAAATGTTGTCCTCTGTTTCGTTTTCGTTACAGCAATACATTGAACTGCTTTAAATGCTTTAAAAATTGAAATAAATGGTAACGAAACGGTAACAAAATGAAAGAAAATGAAAACAATTTTTTTTGCAAAAAATTCGCGAAAAATGGAAACGAACCGAAACAGACCCCCTAAACAACAAACAACAAACGAAACACCATTTTTTTATTCGTGCCCATCTCTAATATATACCATGCTAATTTTCAGCAACTGCTCAGTATTAAATTATACTATCATCCTTTTCATTTTTTCTTCCATCACTAGCTGCCCAGATATAATCCATGGTCATATATAGAAATATCAGCAGTTTTAATTTTCAAGGTCAATCATGAGAATTATTGAGTCCATCCATTGCTCACCCAAATATCTGTCTCATGTAATAGTCAAAGATGGAAAAAGTTACTAGAATTTCTGGCTGGGTTTTTCTGGAAGCCATACTCCAAAAAAGCAACTTTCCTTAGCCTGTACGTAATAATAATATTACATTGACTTTGAACATATGCATGGCAAAATTCTACAACAGATAAGCATCTGGTACTTAAGTGTGAAGCCTGTACTGTGCCATAATCTTAAGAGGATAGAGAAAGAATAAAGCAATGTGTGCGAAGTTATGGTGCTAAATTATGTATCTTTTCATTTCTCTTAGAGTTGATATTTTTTCTTTATTCCTCTTTAACTTCCTGCATATGGTGAATAGTGGAAACAAACAGATTGGGATATTGAAAATACATTTTCTATAGTTTTCAGTGCTATCAAACGTTTATCAACATGCATATGTTTGAAATGCAGTTTGCCAACTCTTAAAAAATCTTGTAGCAGCTTTAACAAAGTTACCTTCTGACATTCCATTTGCAAAGAAAGTGCTAGAAAACGTTCTTCTGATGTCACTCAGATAACAGGAGGAAGTTCTTCTTGCCATCAACATTGTCCTGGTTTCCCAGTCAACAACAACAGTAAAGAAGCAGACATGTATCTAGGGGGGCGGGCAGACAAGGGCTCCTGCTCCAGGGTGCAGAGATCTAAGGGTGCCATAAAGCATCCTCCCCGCATGAGTCTGGAGGAGCTGGCAGGTTGAGAGCACCCTGAGCTCCACCTACACCCCTCCCTTGCCAAACACCATCACAATCTTGGGAATGGCAGGCAAGGCAGGGACTTGTTCTTTCCTCCCTTCTTCTTCTCTCTCTCTCTCTCTCTCTCTCTCTCTCTCTCTCTCTCTCTCTCTCTCTCTCTCTCTCTCTCTCATAGAAACATAGAATCATAGAGTTGGAAGAGACCTCAAGGGCCATCCAGTCCAACCCCCTGCTCTGCAAGAACCAGTATTCCCAGCAGATGGCCATCCAGCCTCTGCTTAAAAACCTCCAAAGAAGGAGACTCCACCACCCTCCATGGCAGCTTATTCCACTGCCGAACACCTCTAACCGTCATGAAGTTCTTCCTAATGTTCAAATGGAATCTCTTTTCCTGTAGCTTTGGCCCAGCACTATAATCTGTCAAGGTCATTTTGGATTTTCCCTAGGGAATTAGCAACCCCTCCCAATTTGGTATCATCTGCAATTTTAATTATCATACTCTCTATTCCTTCCTCAAAGACATTGAACAGCACTGGACCCAGAACAGAACTCTGGGGCACCCCACTGGTCACATCTCTCCAAGATGAAGAGAGGACATTTATGATCACCCTTTGGGTTCAATCAGTCAACCAATTACAAATCCACCTAGCGGTAGCGCTATCTGTCCCACTTTCTACTAACTTCTTTGCAAGAATACCATCCAGAAGCTTATCGAAGGCCTTACTGAAGTCCAGATAACCAATATACACAGCATTCCCCTCATCCACCAGGCCTGTAATTCTATGAAATAAATACATCAAATTAGTCTGGCATGACTTGTTTTTAAGAAACCCGTGTTGACTTCTTGTAACGACAGACTGCCTCTTTAATAATCTGCTCTAGGATCTTTCAGTCCAGTTGACTGGGCGGTAATTATTTGGGTCTTCTTTTTCCTTCTTTTTGAAGATGGGGACAACATTAGCCCTCCTCCAATCAATGGGGACTTCCCCTGATCTCCAGGACTTTTCAAAGATTATTGCCAATGGTTCTGAAATTACTTCTGCCAGTTATTTTAATATCCTTGTCTTCATCAACCTTCTGGGACATATTGCTTTTGTCTGACTTCCCCCTCTGGCCCGGCTCTGATTTACAGTGAGCCCAAGGCACACCATATAGTTATCTATCCAGGACAATGAGACTACAGAATGTTCCTTTATCTGAATGTCACAGCAATTCAAATTTGTATGTACCTTGGGAGTTATCAATACCCTGTAGTCCTTCCTTCTTCTGCAGTGCTGAGGAATGTTATGATAGCTATGTCTTCAATTACCCAAAATGGCAACATTAGGTTTTCCTACATTGTCTTGCATATTGTTTTACCACAGTTTTTGAGCAACCTCTGTGGTACCAATTGCGGTGCAAGGGGCACACTTTGAACCTATCTCTGGCTGCCTTCACAGCTTTATGGTACCTGGGAAGAGAGGGGGAGGGGATGAGAAGCCTGGTCTCCTCCTTCTAGGGTTGTAAGTTTTTATCCTAGTGTTTGTTATACTGAACATGTCTGCCAGTAGGTATTTTTATATCAACTCTTCTGTGTGGACTTTTTATTTCCTGAAGTCAGAAAAAACTAATAACAGAGGAAACTCTCTTCTTAAACATATTATTCAGCTGCAATTTTATTGCCTTTCAAGCAGCATGACACGTTCTTTTTCATTTACTACTGCTGTTGCATTGGGTTGTATCCATGTGTTACTTTTAAAGATGTTGGCTTCTGTTTTT
Source organism: Phrynocephalus guinanensis (assembly GCA_037367245.1). Lineage (NCBI taxonomy): Eukaryota > Metazoa > Chordata > Lepidosauria > Squamata > Agamidae > Phrynocephalus > Phrynocephalus guinanensis. The sequence goes on from CM074740.1 coordinate 38,024,309, forward strand.
TCCTCTGTGGGTTTATTGTTGTTTTGACACCATATTTTTTGTTTTTTGTTTTTAAAAATCACCATTATGCTTACATGTTACCCTGAGATGACTTACCATGAAAGACCTAATATGAACTTCAGAAAGGTGCACATTTAAAGACTTCTTTTTAAAAAAAAGAAGAGCAGAAATACAAGTGCTTCTAACATTTTTATCTGTGTACACAATTGGATGCATATTGATAAAACAAACGCAAAAGATATTAAGGAAATGTAATGTGAGAGCAATAAAAGCTAATGCAAGAGCAAATAACTATAACTCTGGGGCTCCAATTCTACACATACATATTTGGGAGCAAGCCTTGTTGAACTCAGTGGCCCACATCTTCCTGAGCAGTTACATAATGCAAGATGTATAACTTTTTTTGTAGCTGAAATTCCTTAAATTACAAAACTACTATCGACATTATCTGATGCACATGCAACTCAGTGCACAACAGAGTATACCTATAGTAATTTCTTAACCAGAGACAATTTGCTCCCAATTTGCATTATGCCAGTATAGCTGTGCAAGAGGATCTTTTAGAGCAGCCTAGGCTGAATCTGGATTTTATATATTGCATAACGAACTTTACAAAGTTGTGTGTAAATAATTGTTTCCAGGGCCCCGTTTTAAATGTGCTACTCCCCAGGGGGCATATACCTCTCTTTCATAATAGCTAGCTGTTTTAGAGAGTAGTAGCAGAGTTCATTAATCTATTGCAGTCAAATGGCTTAATGTACTTTAACATTACCATATATATTGTTTGTGAGATTAGATGATATACTGCATTATGCATTATCAGAATGAGAAAATACAGTGCTTCCATAAGATTAGCGGAATACGCAGCATTTTTGGAGGAAGTAAAATAGTGGTCTAATCCTGCTCAATTGTACGCCTGAATATTGTGAATTCCTTCTGTTAACTTCTTCTAGTTTAAATTTTTCATATTTATAGCATGAATATATCCACATTGTTCTTACTATGTGAACATCTTATAAGTGCTTCCTGTATAGATTCAGCACATTACCTAAACATATTTAGTCTGATATGTCATACTGCATGCACTATAAATGGCATATACATGCTTTTGCAGGAATAAAACCCAACAGATATGTTGGAAGATACTTCTGAGGATAGATGGGCACAAATCCCAAAACAAGCCAAGAATTCATCAAAAGGTCATCAAAATTAGTTGGTTCTTTGATTTGGGTCAGTTTGGGTTTGTCCAAACCAGAGAATCGAAACTTTCCGAAACCAATGAACTTCCTGGTTCACCCTCTACCTACTTCATGATGCCCCATTGACACCATACCTTGTCCTGCCACTGCTACTGCCATCTTCTGGGAGCTGAGCCTGCTATCTCTGTGCATGTGCCCACCTCTCAGCTGACAGGCTGATTTGTGGTTTGTTTGAGGGGAAAAAAACTAAGTTTATAAAGCAAGATGAACTGCTATTTTGCTGGTGTGTGCCCATCTCTACTTCTGAGTCAATATAAGACAAGATTGCATAGTTGACGATTTCTTAAAAAACAAAAACAAAGCCTTTTTAAATGATTTATTGCCAACTATTAAACCTGCAGCAGAGTTGAGCAACTGATTCTGTAGAAGTAGCTACACTGTGTATTTCATCAGCCCTAGCCGGTGTACCTAATGGTAAGGATGAAGACAGATGCAGTCCAGTAAGATCAGGATGGTTACAACTTTTTCAACTTCACCTATCCAATAGATACAATGACCTCCTCACCTGATGAAATGGAATTGGGAGATCAATGAAGTGGATTTAATCACATCACATATTTTAAGGGGGCACAGTTTAATTATGGTTATCCCATAAGCCATGGAACCTCTATGTGGAAGTTGCCAGAACATATGAATTTTATATAAAATCTCACCAAACAGGATAAAGAATTCATTCTTTTTTTTAGCGCACGCATGAGTCTCAATTAACCAATTAATGATGACTCATGACTGAACAGGCTAAATGATTAATACCCACCAAGATCCGTGCTAGTAGACTGCATATAACTTGTAGGGTTGTACAGTTTGCTTTGGGAGAGAAAAAGTTTAAAAAAAACCCCACCACTTCTCCCTTTATGTGCCTCATAGGGGAGGGAAAGCAGCAGATTTTTAAAACTTTTTTCTCTCCTGAAGCAAGAGCCAATGGAGGACATCAGCACTTGCTTCGGAAGAGAAAAAAGTTAAAAAAACCACCATCTCTCCCCCTATGTGCCCAATTTGGGGGGGGGGGGAGAGAAGAAGCAGTGAGTTTTTAAAACTTTTTTTCTCTCCTGAAGCAAGTGCTGATGGTGGAAATTGGTGCTTGCTTCTGGAGAGGAAAAAAGTTTTTTTTAAAAAAACCCACTGCTTCTCCCTCAATGCGCCCAGTCGGGGGAAAGTGCTGGGATTTAAAAAACTTTTTTTCCTCTCTCGAAGCAAGCACCGATGGAGGGTCTATAAGTCGAGGGCCTTTTTTTCAGCTCAAAATAAGGGCTGAAAAACTCAACTTATATTCAAGTATATATGGTAACTATTGCTATATCCAGTTCCTTTATTTGTTCTTGAAATTTTTCATTTGCTGCTATTTATTTGCCCCTACTACAATGGAGCTAAAAGGAACATGAAACTTCTTTTGGCAAATGGAAAGATCATGGGAGTTAATTCATCCACTTAATTTTTGTTATGCAGCTTGGTGTTCAGGAATAAGGGAACAATGCACACATAGGCTGAAAAGTGAGGTGCATCAAATTCACTGGGACAGGCTCCCAGATAAGAGAATGCAGGCTTACCGTCAAATGTGGTGAACCTGATGAACCTTTTTTTGCAGGACAAATTAAATGCATTGCTTATTTGGGTCAATGTAAATGCTACATGTTACCCTTTGTAAAAAGAGAGAAAAGGCCAAGGAGATTTGTGAACAACGTATGAGATATGATAAGCAGATGTTACTGAAACTGTCCTGGTGCTCAAACAACAGGGATATATCAGCAATAATGTTTAAGAGACAATGAGGATTTAGTTTATAAACTGAAATAGTAAAGTAAAATTTTTTCTCAGGTGAGCTATAACACAAGAATGTTCTTTTTCTATGTGAAATACTTGCACTGATTTCAATGGAATTAAAACAGTGTACAGTGCATGGCCAATAAATCATGACCCTAACTATTCTCTCTCTCTCTCTCTCTCTCTCTCTCTCACACACACACACACACACACACACACACACACACACACACACACACACACACACACACACACACACACACACACACACACACACACACACACACACACAAATAAAAATCTCCTGTGAATTGGGTAGATGATATACTGTATCAGGGTAAATCCTCTGCAGATCTGGTATGGCATACTCCTTCAACAAATGCATTTTACTAATTTCACTTATGGCTGAAAACAGCTGGGAAAATACAGTAAATTAGAGACTGCTGGTTTGGAAGCTCAGTGACTTGAGTATTTTATTCAGATTTTGGGAGTTCAGTTGCCCAAATATTCACCCCTGCAAAGCCAGCCTGCATGGCCTTGGACAAGCAGTCTCAGGTTGTCCCCAGCAGAAGGTAATAATAAACCAACTGTAGAAAAACTCTCTGTAAGTTATAATCAAATAAACCACTGCACTTGCAAAGGCAGACCTGATCTCACAAACAGAATGTGACATATCAAAGAAGGGAAGCTCAGAAAGATCCCACTCCTTAATTTGGGTGCTGTTATATCCCATCAAGTTGTTTCACAATTCTGGTGCTGTTTTTAATAGCCCTGTTCAGGTTTTGAAAAAAAAAAAGAGCAATATGTCTGTGAAGTGTGAAGATTCTCAGTGATCCAGGTGAGGTTATCCAGAAGTTGAGCCATACCAACTGGGCATCTTTTCTTGTGAGATTGAAACATTTCACTACTCATCCAAGTAGCTTCATCAGTCAAGAAGTCTAGTCACTATGACTCAACCTCTGAACAAAAACCAGTAGCTTCCTTTATTATAATATTTCCTAGCATTATTGTCCTTTCCAGTGAGTCTTATCTTTTCATGATATATCAAGTACAAAAATCCCATTTTAGCTTCTAGAGAAAGGTCAGACTTGGTATGATCTAGAACCCATTTGTTTCTTGCAGGCCATGATCCATGATATTCATAAAGCTCTCCTCCAACACAACATTATCTCTTTTTTGTCACAACTATTATAATAGTTGTTGAAAAGTTGCATTTATGTTTCTGGGCTGGTTATATTTATTTCTTGTCTGTCATTAACAATATGAAAAGTTTCATCAGTCATCTATCAAGGCTTTCTTCTGCCTTTTTTTGCATAGTTGTTCACTGGTTATATGTCTAGTTTCAGTTCATAGTTCTGTGGGATTATCATTGACTGAGCTAAGTAGTGTACATATTATAGAAAAATATTTAAAGGCAGAAATCCAGTGCTAGAAATATACCTTCAAAACAAGACGTGGATAATCTACCACAGTTTACACCTAGTTAAACGCACAAGCCCAGATGAAATTAAGGAGGCTCCGCAGAGGGTAATAATCTGTGTTCTTCTACCTGAGATAGTTCTGCATATGAAAAAGTAAATAAGGTTCTCAGGCAGGGCTTACAGTGGTTAAATATATCTTAGTGTAAAATACATATTTTATGAATTATCTGAAGATTAATAGCCATTTCCATTTCTTAACAGTAGTGTGGCAGAGATGAAGTGCTCTGCGCCTGAAGACAGCGTATGCAATTCATCTACTTTTTTTTCTTTTTTCTTTTGCTTTCCTCATGTTTAGCATCTAAGGAATTTACACACTAAGGTACATTTTGGGTCAAAATGGTAAATCTATAGTGTAGTGGTTAAATGAAAAGCTATATATTTTTGTCAGGATAATCTGCACATTGATTTTTTTTTTAAAAAATCCTCCCTCTAGAAACAATTCAAAAGGAACTCCAGCTCTGCAGGCAAGTCTGTTGGTGCCTGTGGGAGGGCTTAACGAAGCTCTTCAGGGTACATTACGTACTCAGATGAAAGCTGACTCATGGAGGAAATCAGGGGTATTTTGCTGGAAAGTCTGGAGCCAGTCACTTACCTCATCAACTGCTTCTCCTTGAATGTAGAGGAATGAATTTTAATATAGTGTCTAAATAATGAACATATAAATACCTTAAATAAGTGTGGCGCATAGCAGGGCCTTTTATTATTAAAATGCATTAATAATAAGGAAATCTACAATTTTCATATTAATTTAACACTTGTGATGATGATTTGATTTTTTGTGGAAACTCTTGCTAACTGGAGTTTTGCAAACATAATTAGAGATGTGCACAGGGAAATTTTTTTCAGTTTTCATTTGTTTAAAGGTCTTTGGGATGGGATCATTGGTCTTTCTTGTTTACAGGCCTTTTGCTAAGCATGAAAGAGGCCAGCTCTTCTGGATTTTTTCACTTCAGGTTGCCCCTCAGGATTTGTTTAGTAATCATCCAAAAGCTCCAAAGAATCCTCCTTAAACTACTTTATAAAAAACACAAGGGCAAAGTAGACAACGGAGAATCAATTCAAAAGCCTTAAAGAACCCACAAAAGCTACTTCAAAAAAAGCAGGGGCAAGGCGCAGTAAATCCACTGTAACACACACACACACACGCACACACACCATTTCATCCAAAAGAAGAAGTATGGAGGCAAACACACACGCACACACATAGCCAAACCCTCACCCCCTTAAAATGATAATGGGATGGGGAAATTTCTCTGCCCATTACCACTCAAGGTATTCTCTGATTTTCCTTGAATCCACTATATCATAAAAAGTCCAATCCAAAATCGTATTTTTGGTTTCCCAAAAGTCCAATCCCCAATCATTTATCACATTTTGGAACTTCAAGGGCCATTTTGAAAAAGAATTTGCAGTGAAGAAAAGGTACATAAAAACAGATAGGTAGATAAATGAATAGACAGATTATGAAGAGAACAGTACATTTAGAAGAGCATCAAAACACACTAACACCCTTCAGTCAGTAACAGCACTGTAAAATGTTGGTATTGGAAGAGAGAAGCCAAGATCATCTTGAATTCAGTTCCTGGAAAGATCCTAGAACAAATTATTAAGCAGACAGCCTGCAATTATTTAACTAGTAATGCTGTCATTACGAGAAGTCAACATGGATTTCTTAAAAACAAGTCATGGCAGACCAATGTGATCTCTTTCTTTGATAGAATTACAGGCCTGGTGGATGAGGCGAACGCTGTGGATATTGCTTATATACTTTTCAGTAAGGCCATCAATACGGTTCCCTATGGTATACTTGCAAAGAAGTTAGTAGAATGTGCCACTGTTAGATGGATTTGTAATTGGTAGACTGATCACACCCAAAGGGTGATCATTAATGGCTTCTCTTCAGCTTGGATGGATGTGACCAGGGTACTGTTCTGAGTCCAGTGCAATTCAATGTCTTGGAGGAAGGAATAGAAAGTAGGCTGATTAAATTTGCAGATGATACCAAATTGGGAGGGGTTGCTAATTCCCTAGAAGATAAGATGAAAATCCAAAAGGACCTTGACAGATTAGAGTGCTGGGCCATAGCTAACGGAATGGGGTTCAACAGAGGGAAATGTAGGATGGTGCATCTAGGTAAAAAGAATGAATTGCACAGATACAGGATGGGAATCACCTGGCTGGAAAATAGTAAACGTGAAAGGGATCTTGGAGTCTTGGTGGACCACAAATTGAACATGAGTCAGCAGTGTGATGCCGTGGCCAAGAAAGCCAATGCGATTCTTGGTTGCATAAAAAGAAACATAGTGTCTAGATCAAGGAAAGTGAAAGCATCACTCTATTCTGCTCTGATCAGACCCCACCTGGAGTACTGTGCCCAGTTCTGTGCACCTCAATTTAAAAAGGATGTTGACAATCTTGAATGGGTCCAGAGGAGGGTGACCAAGATGATTGAGGGCCTGGAAAAAATGTCTTACAAGGAGCAGCTTAGGGAGCTGGGAATGTTTAGCCTTACAAAAAGAAGGCTGGGAGAGGATATGATAGCTATGTTTAAATATCTGAAAGGATGTCACATTGAAGAAGGGACTGGTTTGTTTTCCATGGCTTCAGAGACTAGGACACAGGGCAATGGTCTCAAACTACAGGAAAAGAGATTCAATTTAAACATTAGGAAGAACTTCATGACAGTAAGAGTTGTTTGACAGTAGAATATGCTGCCTTGGAGGGTGGTGGAGTCTCCTTCTTTGGAGGTTTTTAAGCAGAGGCTGAATGGCCATACGTCAGGAGCACTGTGATGGGGGTTCCTGCATGCCAGGGGGTTGGACTGGATGGCCCTTGAGGTCTCTTCCAACTCTATGATTCTATGATTCTATGATTTAGTGTTACACTTTGTGTCCAATGCCAGCAGTCATTTGGAGCGGGCATCCCAATCTTCTCTGTGCCTATTAATTTTATCTTTTAGGATGTTTTCCATCACTTTACTTGGGACACATGTCAAACTGACCAGTCGGTAATTTCCTGGATCACCTCTGGATCCTTTTTTGAAGATTGCTGTTGCATTCGCTATCTTCCAATTGCCAGGCACAACACCTGATTTGAGGGAAAGATTATATATTTTTGGCTTTAGGACCTCAGCAATTTAATCTTTTAAGTTCCTTGAGAACTTGTGGATGGATGCCATCTGGTCCTGGTGATTTGTTAGCATTTAGTTTAACAAGACATGCAAGAACCTCCTCCCTGGTTATTTATATCTGGCTTAATTATTTGGTTTCTCTCCCTATGAAGGTAGGCTCTGATGAGGGAATGTGGTCTCTGTCTCCTTCAGTGAATACTGAAGCAAAGAATTCATTGAGTCATTCTGCAATCTCTGTTTCCTCTTTAATAATGCCTTCCATTATCATCTAATGGTCCAATGGCCTTCCTAGTTGTGTTCTTACTTCTAATGCACTTAAATAAGTCCTTGTTATTTCTTTGAGTGTTTCTAGCTAAACTCCTCCAAGTCTTGCTTCGCTTTCCTGCCTGTTGCCTTGCATTTGTTCTGCCAGAATTTATGTTTCGTTGTCATATTCTAAACGAGCTTTTCTTGGTTTTTACCTCTTCCTGAACAGCTCCTGTAAGCCACATCAGTCTTTTTGGACCTGGCAGTGCCTTTTTCCTTTTGGGTATGCATTCCAGTTGGGCCTCTGTTATTGTTTTTGTGAGAAGCCTCCATGCCTCTTGGAGTGTTTGGACTCTTTCATTTTTCCCTTTCAGCTTCTTTTTTACTTGTTTCTTCATCTTTGGGAAATTTCCTTTTTGAAAATTTAAGGTCTCTGTGTTAGAGCTTTGCCACAGATTGCAGATGTTTATGGGCTGAAAAAATCTGGTGCCGAAAATGCACAGACCTGTCCATTGGTATTTACTACTGGAGGGAAATGAGCATACCTCCTCCAAGAACACATCTGTTTCCAGCCATTTTACCTAGGCAGAAAGAAGTCCAAAACAGGCAGGTTCTACAGTAACCAATATGTCTACTACATCTTCAGACCACAGCCATTGTTTCTGCCCCCTTCTTCCCCTCCCTCCCAATGCCTATCTCACATGATAGGGCAGCAGTGCTGCAGTTACAGCTCTGCAGTGCATAGTGGGTTTTTTTCCAGCATCAAGAAGCTCAAGTAATGGCAAACTCCCTCTCTTTTCTTCCACCCACCTCACATCCAGTTCTAGATTCCCAGAAATTAGTGATCTTCAAAAATCCTCATTACCAGTTCTAAATCAAATGCTGATGTTTCATCAGAAGTTGTTCATTTCAGTCTCAGGTAGATGGAGGTTTATTATCACTACATGTCATGATGAGGGAATGGCATCCCACATCACTCAAAATTACTCTTTATAGGATGTTTTCTATATCTGAGATAGTCAGGACAAAGTCACAGCAGATACTAAACCTGCCATTTGCATTTTCCCACAATAATATTATGATGTGGTCCATTGTTCTCAAGACACTTCAGTGAACTGTGTTAGCTCAGCTTGTGTTATTTTGTGAGCTGTTGGGTCTTAAAATAAAGACAGAATTGACACATTTTTGCAATATTTTAAGTTATACTGGATACCAACTATCTTGAACTGTTACAGCTTTTGTTCATGCTAGCACAAGTGCAAGGTATTTGAAGTTAAATAACTCTGCATGTCATACCCCACATGGCACAATGATCCATGATTGGAAGTGAGAGCAATTGTCAGCATTATCATCCTCCAGCCCCCACTGTTCAATCAATGAACAGAATGAAATTATAAGCTTTCTGGCGTTACCACATACAATTCATTTGTCCAGGGATACTCCATAGTACACTTCTGGGAGCTGCAAAATCATAAATGCCAACAAAAATCAGAGGCTGAGAAAGCATCATACACTAACAAAACCAGTGTTGAGCAGACAATCAAGTTAGGAAGCAAATGGAAAATGAGGCCATTATCATTAGATGAAGCTGGGAAATTAAATGCTTCCTGCCTTCAAATCTCCAAGGCTTCAACTAGTGCCTGACCTACAGCTGGGCTGACTTGGTATTAGTAGGAGTTCAATGAAAGTATGAAAGCTGATCCAACCCTTTTGCAATTCTGCTCGTCATCATCTATTTCAACAGTCTGGTCCCAGAGGCCCAGAATGAATTTTGGTTTCAAGCAATCTCCATTATTTTACAAGCTCATTCTTGCCCAGGTTCTCTTCTGCTGCATAATTTGCTGAAAAATGAATTGGAGGCAAAGAGACATGAAAAATAGATGCTTCTATATATTACCGTATATACTCAAATATAAGCTGAGTTTTTCAGCCCTTATTTTTGGCTGGAAAAAAGCCACGCCCTTGGCGTATATTCGAGTGAGAGCAGCGGAAAGCAAGTCCTGCCCACTCTGCTGCCTCCTAAGTGCTCAGCCAACTTGGGGAGGGCAGTGGAGGGCAAGTCCTGCCCGTTCCACTGCCTCCTGTCAGCTCTTCATGGCAGCTGAAGCAGCCACCATGGTGACAACAAGAAGCAGAAAGGAAAGCCAGGGGTGCGTCAGCAGGGCTGGGCTGTGCCCCCTTCCCCAGCCTAGCGGGCCCCTGGGAGTGGTGGGTGAGCAGTGGTGGCAGCCTAGTGGTGAGTGGAAATGAGTGCTCCACCAGCTTCTCTTTCCTTTCTTCCTCATCTGGTGCTCCTCAGTCTTTGTTGCTGATCCAAGGCTGGGAGAGGGAGGGGGCAGCCTCTTCCCTTCCTGGTGGTCTTCATCCCTTCCTGCCATCAGGCTGGGCTGCACAGGAGTTGCTGTGCTCCCAAATCCCCCCCCTCCTCCTCTCCTCTTGTGGGAGCTGTAGTCCACAACTCGATGGCCACTATTTTTATTTTTGAAATTTACCAGTAGCTGCTGCATTTCCCACCCTAGGCTTATACTCAAGTCAATACGTTTTCTTAGGTTTTTGTGGTAAAATTAGGTGCCTTGGCTTACATTCGGGTCAGCATTTACTGGCGTATATATGGTATTTTTAAAAAGAGATAATTTTCTCCCTTATGGGAAGCAAGCATGTGGAGAAAAAAGTGTGGTGTCAACATGGTGGGGTGTTTTGTGTTTTTGTTTTCTATTTTGAAAAAAATGTTATTTTAGAATTTGAGTTAGATTAATGAATATAGTGTTTCTGTAATTAGTGTCAACAGAGAAAATTCAAAATAGGTTCTAGCCCATGTAGAACATGAAAACAAAGCCTTTTTGCTATTATAACACTAAAAAACATGAATAATAAAATTTCTTGCGTGTACTATGCTTGCTGAACTCCTTAATACACAGTAACTCAATGAAGGGTAGCATGCTTCCATTTATCATTTTTTGTCTTCTTATTGTACAGTAAGTACAAACTAAACAAAGGTGAAAGAACTATTGTCCTGTTTGCACCGTGTCTAGAATTTTGAACAGCTGCTCCTTTTCAGATGCAAAACTTCCATTCCCAACTTCCACCTAGATATAAAACCTGTTCGTGATCCAAGAGGAGATATTTTGGGAAGTGGGAGGTTGATGAGAACTGAAAAAATTGATTATCAATGACAATTGAATAAGGAAACTGTTATCAAGGAACAATTTGATAACGCAGAGGCAAGCAGTTTCAGTCACTAACAATATAAGATAACATTTATCTGAAATAGAGTTTTTCATGAAGAATTCTCCAATAAAGTGTGCACTACCAAGACAACGTGTATTTGAACCATGGTGAGAGAGCTGGGCAGTGTCCACAGGGCCAGCGCGTCCATTAAGGTGAACTAGGCAGTTGCCTAGGGTGCCAAAATGGACAGGGGGTGCTGGCCAGCCTTCTGCCCCCTGCCCCCCCACCGCCGGCCCCTGCCATCTGTCCCCCCAACGCCCATCGCCAGCCGCCCACCCGCCTGCCGCTGCCGCCCGCCCCCTGCCGCTGCTGCCTGCCCCCCTGCACCGCCCCCGCCCCCACCGCCGACCCAGCCCACCCCAACCCCCCTCCGCTGCTGCCCCCCTCTGCCCCCCTGCCCCCGCCCCCACTGCTGCCCCACCCATGCTGACGCCCACCCCCCAAAGCCCACCCCCCACCCCTCGCCTAGGGCGCAGAAAACCCTAGCACCAGCCCTGAGTGTCCATATCTAACAGAGACTAATGTAATTGCAACATGTATGTCGGGAGTCTCACAGTAGGATTTAATTGCTGATCAGTTTGCTTAAGATTGCTGGTTTCTGTTAGAGCTAATTTATTTTCATGTAATAGGTGACAATTTGCACACCAGCCCACTTATGCAAATAGTGTATCTGCTGAATCAAGTTATAAGTGCAGTTAGGATGTGTGCATTAATAAGTCAAAAAATAGATACAAATGGGAGAAGCTGGAGTCTCCTGCACAAGGAATTTACTGCTGTGGTAGATAATGTATGGATTATGTTACATGCAGTCTGTGATAAGGAGACATCCCCAAAGCACCCCCATCCCACATCTTTCCCCTAAATATCTGAACCAGGTCATATAGAACAGTGCTGTAATAAATACTTGACTTTGAGGTCGTCACACTTGAACCCTTCCTTTCACAGAAGAGCTGTCTAACCACTTCAGAAAAAAAATATGTGAGGCAGCTTTGACTAAGAGGCAGTGAATTGCTGAAACCATACAATGAACTTCATAGCTATGTGGAGGTAATACTCCCAAAACGTTCATCCAGAGGTACAACTTCCTGAGAGATGCACTCAGCCCCATGCACCCCAACCCAAACATATCTTCCTTTAAAAATACTCACACCCATTTTGTCCTATAGCAGGTAAATAATAATAATAAAATTTCTGCTATGAGGAGTCTGAGGTGTCCAGGGTAGCATTTGAGCATCTACAGTGATACATATGAACCCATGGCAATTTACATACCACTCCTTTAAGCTGTACAGCACACTCATGAAAAGACAGAGTATGAATTGGGATTCTTTTGATAATTGGTTCATCCTGACTGCCACAGTTGTGTCCTGCATTGTTGGTCAATAGTTCTTACATTATAGACAACAGTGGCTCATGAGCCCAAATTCTTTCCTGAGAGGTCCTAATCTTGTCTTAATTGTATTTGACTGTATATTATCCCCCATTACTGTAAGCTGCCGGGTCCTTTTCCAAAGAGAAAGGTGGGGTAAAAATACTCTAAAATAAATAAATTAATATAAACAATTGTAAATCCCCATCTGGAGAGTTTGTGAGAAACTCTTCCTATCTCAATGTTTTACTCATCCAGATGAGTAAAGGTGTAGCATATAAAGGTAACAGCATGACTCATATTCACTAGTTTAAAGCAAACAGCTGTGTGGTTCTTGCTTTACACGGAGACAGATCATCATTATATATTAATTGCCAAAAGAAGAACACATATAACATTGCAATTTGTACTGAATCAAACATAATCCAAGTGATTGAAGTGCCTGAAAGTGTTCCAAGCATAAAACATAAGTATCTTTTATTTAACACATTGCACATAAAACTGTTCCTTCATGACTTACACAAGCCATTTGGAGAAGAGACCCATGAGAAACTTCACAAAGCCAGCTGTAGAAAAAAATCACCTCAGGCAAATTGGAACATGTCCATTTCTCACAGTGCTTCAGCCACTTGCACCTAGTTCAGTTACTAAACATTTGTTGCCTTCATTACTTCACTGCCTTAGGTTGTATCTGTTCTTCTTGCAGTTAGGATTTTTTTTAAAAAAAGAAATTAAATATATGGTATAAAATGCAATGAACTTGTATTTCAAAGTTTTCTGAAGGCACTGTCGTATTAGTCCCAAAATGATATAGAAGGTTAAAGCTAATTTACAGCATTCACAATATTTTCCCTCCCCCAAAATGAGCAGACCTCCCTTTCTTTGTTGTGTAGACAAATGTTTATGCAATCTGAGTAATCACATATATATTCAGCAATAATTTCCTAGATTGTGACAACTAAGAATAATGGGGAAGTGACCAAGGAAATTACTGTCTACCAGTCTTCACATCGTAGTTGTCCCTAAGGGAGCAACTCTATAGGAACAATCAGCTTGACTTGTTTCAGTGAGAAATGTACCATTCTTTTATTATTTTTTAATATTCTGCTCTTTGATAGGTCTCATACCATATGGTTTCTTAGTAGTTTTTTTTCTCAAAGTACCCATCCTTATAGTACTTAACAATATGGTGAGAACTACATTTTGCAATGTTGCCCTTGAATAAATGTTGATAAAACTACAGCAGGGGGCTTAGCTACACTTGGATGTTTTTCTTCCAACCCCTATCTATCTGTCTTATTGCATGATAACATAATGAGCTGGACCTAACAGAAGAACAAGATCCAATTTCTCCTAACTAGAGATGGGCATGAATTTAAAAAGAAAACACAAAACTTGTTCAAATTTTCTAATTCCTCAAGCACAACCGTCCTTGACAAATATCAATCAATGATTTCTAAGCAAATTTGGATTTGCTGATTTGTCCCCTTTCTCCCCTTTTTGGGCCCTCTTGAAATCTGTAGCCTTTGTCATTTTCTTGCGGGGGGGGGGACTCTTTGGGGAATAGTGGCTCAGATATCTAATACCCAAAGTTCATTAAACTTGAAAGAATTATAGGAAAGAGTCAGGAGACACTTCTCTGTAATGCTGGTGTCCCTAGATTCTTGGATGGTCATTTTATAGGGATTATTAAGGTGAAGTGAACTGATGAAACAACTCATTGGGAAAAATCATAAATTCACGATTCATCAATACTGATGCATTATAAACTACGGACTAATCGGTATTTTTCTGATTCATGCCCATCTTTACTGCTAACCTAATTCTCAGTTCAGTAACAAAGTTTTTCAGTATGATGGCAGCAACCTACATAGTAAATCAGATTAAAATGTATTGGCCAGGGTAAGATAATTGACCACCAACAAGTTATTGTGCTTGGAGGTAATATATAAAGCAAATATTTAATATGTAAAACTAGTTGACTGACAAAGTAATATTAGGAGTTCTTCATGTATTTGCGGTATGATACAATGCTTCTTATTTAAAGTCTAAAGAGGGCATTTTAAAAGGATTGAGCTCAGAGAGTTTTAAAGCATTTTTAGAGTGATTTTTGTGTACTTTTGGTAAAAGTCCAGAATTTAGGACTTTGGTTACTGTTATCTTCTTTAAAGGATTAACAAAAGTGGTACCACTGGATAAGATATTTATGTTTCTGTGATGAATTCAGCTGCTAGTTTGTGGTTGCTATGACCAGGAACTTAGCTTCACATATGGAAAAGTTATTGGCTTTCTTTGGTGATGCATAGGAACTGTCGAAAATATTGTCTCCCAGATCTTGCATCACATCTAGAAAATACCTTCTGAATGCCTTAATCTTCTGAGATGTCACATGGAGGCTGGAGAACTTTAGACAGGCTGCCTCACAGTGTTGAACTCAACTTTCTCTCCCAAAATTGGGAAACTGGAGAAAATTCTTTATATCCTCAATTTTTAAAATATGGAACTTGGCACTGTTTCACCAGTTTCCATTAGTTTGCATAAATACTAAATGCTACATTGGTACACTGATGGAGCTCAGGGTGCCTCCTGCAATGTCCTATTTCCTCCCCCCCCCCAAAAAAATAAGAATGAATTTTGTAAGTTGACGTTTTGCAGTAGAGCACCAGCCTGTAACTCCACAGCTGTGCTAAATTTCCCCCCACGCAGATATGTCCATTAAGGCTTTCTGACACTGGGAGGCAGAGTTATGAGCTATAGGTGGAGTGCTGTGGAGTGCTGAAGAGGCTTGGCAGCCAGCCATGCCTGTGCTACAGTACTGCATGCTTGGTGGAGCATAGCCGACGATAGCCAGTTGCTGGAAATTATAGTTCTCTCATGCTGTCTAGAATTATGATGTGGTGTGAAGTAGTGGCATTGGTGGCTATGATTTTATGGTGCAACTGAACTGTATTAAGGAACTGGGGAGGTTGTGCTTAACAGCTTTAGTCTGCAGCAATTTGCTTTGTGTTTACAGTGAACGAATAGCAGAACGCTATGGTTCCAGCATGCCGGGAATATGAAAATACACTATCTAACTTTCATAGATGGTTACCTAAATATCTGGCAACAGAGTTGTATGTGGGACCATTTATGCATCCACATGATTATATTTTCATAGAAGACAATGTGAGCTGAGCTTTCCAATGTGATGCAAAGTCTTGAAAGCAGTACCTTGAAGCTTAATAGACTGGCTTTCTTGTGAGTTTTGTGGACTGCAGTCTGCTGAACACAGGATGGGTGGAAGACCTGTCAACATATCTGGGTGGATTTGAACCAGCCTGTATTGCATCTTAACACTAACACATGGAAAGTGCTGTTTCATTTATTTGAGAAAACAATGACCTAGCATGAACTACACCCAGGAAGACTATGAAGAAATGAACTGTGAACTCATACAGTTTTGGGTGCTGTTGAAGTTCTGAAAGATGAAAAACCTACACATTGTCAGCAAGTATTTTACTCCACAGTTTGGTAGATCAGTGACTTGTGTATCTAGCTGTAGAGCCAGAGATTGGAACATCCATGCCACACTGTGCCTCTTGCGAGTATAGCCCATCTGTGTGGCCTTGGGCAAGTTGCACAGTCCCAGAGTGCTCCCAGAAGGTGGAAGGTAAACCACCTCTGACCACTCCATATCTAGAAAGTCCTAGCAAGGTTCTTCATCCATTGAACTTGACTTTACAACACTGTATCAGTAATTATTACTAGACTCTCCATAGTATTGTAATCTGGGACTGTAACACATGAGTAGAAAGGAACAGGTAACCTTTTACGGGTGTTGCAACAATACATAGAGTTGTTTCCCCAAAGGTGCCATTTATTTTGGATTATAAACCCTCCATAGATGTCAAATGCAAGTTTTCCTTTCAGTCCAATTAGTTAGGTGGGGAAACACCGGAATTTTCATCACTGTAGTTAAAACTTCTCTATTTCCCCAGGAGAATCTAGCTTCCCACAGTTTTATAGGTGTTGTATGAGCAACAAGTGCCCTATACTTTAAATGCTAATATAGACTTAACATCACTTCTAACATGGGCAAAATAAAACCTTCCTTTAGATAAAGAAGAAATGCCAAGATGTGTTCAGAGCTGAAATAGGTAATGGTCAAGAGCAGAAACAGAGGTCCTCTTTTGTCTGAGGCTTCAAGTGGTTGCCTCCATTTCTTCCTTTGCAACCTGCTCCCTGGCAGCCTGTAATATGTAATACAAATTACAGTCTTCCAGTTAAAGAAGAGGAAAATGTAACTCTTCACAGTAAGTCTCCCAGCCTCCAACAACACGGATTTTATTCAGCACTCAAACTGTCTCTGAATAGTTTCCTATTAGTCCTAAAGGCCTTAGATGGGGCTTGTGGGAAGGAGAATCACACTTATTTTGTCCCCCATCCTTCTGAAATCATCTTATGCTCCATTTATTTTATTTTATTTTATTTTATTATTTTTACTGCCGACCACAGGTGTAGCACGGGCCAGTCGGCTTTTCCCCCCTGGCTGCTGCTTGCTGCAGCCAGGAAGACCGAAACACCAGCACCAGGTAGGAGACATCTCCGGCGCTGCCATTAATAAAACGAACCTAACCGAGCCAATTTTTTCATTTCATTTCATTTCGTTCTAAATCCACTCTGGGGTTCATTATTAATTTCATTATGTAATGAAACAAATAACGAATAACAAAACGAACTGAAAGTTCATATCGTGCCCATCTCTAGTTGGTTTATTAAGAGCCTTGTGGTGCAGTGTTTAAACTGCTGAACTGAAGCTATACCTGTGCTCACAACCTGGGGTTCAGCTAGCTGGTTGACTCAGCCTTCTATCCTTCTGAGGTCAGTAAAATGAGTACCCAGCTTGTTGGGGTGGGGTGGGGGGGTAGGGCAATGTGTAACCTAGATAAATAAACTGTAAACTGCCCAGAGAATGCTTTAAGCACTATGGGGTGGTATACAATCAGAACACTTTATTATAACCCTCTTCTTATTCAAGAAGAAATAATCAGACCTCCTTTAATTCTTGATCATTCAGAATTCAAACTGCTTACCAAGTTAACACATAGGTTTACTGGCTAGTTTGTTATGGACAAATTGGGATACTACTTGCATCAAATATGCTAACTTGCTGTATCATGCAAAAGAAGGAATATTGCCTTGGGAAACACTTGGAAGTTACTAAATCATTTATGAAAAATGCGATAGGAGTGGAAGCAAACAATTTCCTGTTATGTCATGAATCCACTTAAGGACACATTTATATGTTGTACTGTCAGCAAAAAGATTCTAAATCCAAGTGATAGTTATAACAGGCATTTCTTCAAAATATTCAACTAATTTTAACAAGATGCCTGACAACATATATTTCCTGTAATCCTGAGAAAACCAGATTCTGACAAAAGACATCCAGCTTCGTTGATTTCAACTTTACCTGCTGTACAAGCATTGATGACTGAAATCATTTGTACCCAGCATGGTTCTACCTACAGATTTTAAAATTAGATCCTGTCCCACTTTGAGTTATGCTGCATGTAAAGTATCTGTCCTATTAGCATTGTAATGAAGGACAGCAGAGCCTCAGCTGTATATATTTTACGTCTCCTATTATTTTTATTGTCATTACTTAGAGACTCAGAATAATATTTGGCAAATTTTAGAGCTGAAGATACATGTAGTTATGTATTTTACTTCTTAAACTTCCATGGTGTTTTCTGTCCTCCTTTGGCTATGAATAGTTGTACCCAGGTACTGTTATACTTTGGCAACAATAGTTATTTAGTTCATTCATTATACTCTCTTCAAAAAAAAGGAAGTAAAATAAAAACCAAACCCAGTGAAAGCATAAAACTACACTGAAACACAGTTAAAGGACATAAACAATAGCATCCTGCCAGTCAAAGCCCCCTTCAACAACAACTCAGATTAGATGACATGAAGAGAAGTGCTTTTGTCTGCTGGGAGAAGGGCAACAAAGATGCAGTGGTGTAGCTAGAGGGCAAAGGGGGACATCTGCCTGATAAGTAGCAGATAGACTGTGCCTGAGGCCCCCACCCAAAGGACCCGATATCAAAACAAAAAAGGAGCATATATGCAGTCCAGTGCAGTGAGGAGTGTTCAGACCTCTATATTGGAGAAACTAAACAGCCATTAAACAGAAGGATGACCAAACATAGGAGGGGCAACAGCTCAGGACCAGAATTAGCAGTACACCTCAATTTGAAGGACAAAAGATGTACTCATATTAGACAGAGAAGATAGGTGATTTGAGAGGGGGTTCAGGGAAGCCATTCATGTGAGCATTGAAAAACCCTCTCTCAACAGAGGTAGGGGCTTCAGGTACAGTCTATCTGCCACTTATCAAGCTGTGCTTTCAACAATTCCCAGACAAATCAAGAAGCCTTCACCACCAAGGCCATAGCTTTAATGGGTTTCAGCACCGTAGGACATTGTTCACCTTAAGGCTATTGACACTGTTGTCTACCTAACAAGCCTATCCAGGCCATTGTTCATCTTATGAGCCTACTTCAGACCAGGGTGACAAGAGGTCAAAGTGGACTATAAAATGGAGGAGTCACAACTAGCTTTCTTCAGACTGATGAAGCTGTTTGGATAAGCAGTGAAACATTTCAATCTCTCAAGAAAAAGAAGTTCAGTTGCCATGACTCAACTTCCAGATTGCTCTAGTGTGTTCTTCCACACAAATATATTAATTGCCTTGGAATCATATGCTGACCTCAATCTCGCCATGAGGCCATGTTTCATGTTTTGCCTTTTTAAAAACAACAGACATACATTTATTCATTTTTATTCATTCTCTATTTCCCCCCCCCCATTTAACTGTGACATTTAAAAAAGTTAAAACTGCAGTGTGTGTGTGTGTGTGTGTGTGTGTGTGTGTGTGTGTGTGTGTGTGTGTGTGTGTGTGTGTGTTTGTTTGTTTGTTTGTTTGTTTGTTTGTTTGTGGGAATAAGGGAGGGAGAAGGAGAAGGAGAGAATGGGAATGGACCAGCACCAGCTATGTCAACAGTTGTCTGTTGCAGAATGGGTTGCATCAGGTCTTGCCCTAAGTGAGGCAACTGCACTTACTATGGTGAAGCTGCCTTCCAAATATTCCCTCTCTTATCACTCTTTACATATCTGGGTATATGACACTTTGGGCCCAGTGTTTTCATAATGAAGAGCCTACGTTCAAAAGAAGATCCAGCTCTTAAAAATTTAAAAGCAGCTTGCTCCACGCCCAAGCTATTGTTCCTTGAAGGAAGCAAAAACAGAAGAGAAAGATATCACTAAGTATCTCAGGTTAGTCTGTTCTCTAAATTCCAGTGTAAGATCATGACACTTTATTTAGGATTTATTTTAAAACTGTTATCAAAGATTTATTGGTTTTGTTCCAATAAAAAGGCAATGCAATTCTGTTTTATTGTACCAGTGCATTATGAGTGTATTTTCATTTTGTTATATGTGAAATTTTCTTCTTCTTTTCCCTCTGTAAAACTCCTGCGACGTGTTATTTCAGCACAGATATATATAGATTGTATCATGTTGATAATATTTAATAATAGTGTCCTAGCAAAGTGAAAATAAACTAAACTGCAATCTCATCCACAGAATCAGCAACTTAGTGGCTACCAGGTGCTCTATAAAAAACACTAGCAATCCTAGTGAGAGTCATCAACAGATGTAGATTCAAAATGAAAGTTTCCTGAAACATATCAGAACCTGGGGGTATGATGTTGAGCACTGATTTTTTTTCCTGAGGCAAAATAAACAAAACAAAAAAACTAGTTTGAATTAAATATGGAATTAATTTCCAAACCAAAACTTACCACAGTTGTATCACAACTATAATTACATTTCACAGTGATTGCTGTGCATAAAAAATGTGACTTATTGGCAATTTCCGCTTGCATATGGCAACTCACATAAGGCGACCAGCACAGATGAGTGACACATGTTATGGGATTTTCTTTGAGCAAGTGTAAAATGCTAGTAGGATTCTGGCCCATATTTTAAAATGGTTTCACCTTTACGCTTCAATCTACATTTTGATCTTGAAATAGTAACCTGAGCTTGCTCAAAGGGATTGAAAGCTCTTGGTAGTGTTTACTGAATTCTACTATATATGCATGATCTCAATGCCAAATACATAATATAAAAACATGAGGAAGGAAGAGGAATTAATCAAATATTCTGCAAGGGTAAACAAAATGTCTAACTGGAGTAAAAATATTACCCCATTAATTTACAAACATCTAATCTAGATATAATAAACAGAGTTGCAATATTTGCTTTTAAAGCCGCTATATGCAGAGCTAAGTATTTGGATGGTATAGGTGTAAAGTGCTATAAAGATTCAGAGGTTTGAAGATAGCCTCTTAGAATGCAAATTAAATGTTTTATGTAAAGGTTTTAAACTTGTAAAGTAAATACTTTTAGGGGATTTTAGTTAAATTGGTTTAAGTAAACAATATTTTAAACTATATTTTAAAGCATTAATATTAAAATGTTTATTTTTATTGTATAAATACTGATTAATATGGCATGATAATATGTTTGCTTGTTTGCAATGATCTTGATGATTATGCAATAAATAGTTTTTATCTATTATCTACTTTCAGTTAGGGAATCTGAGAAAATCAGGTAGGATCTGCCACCAACTAAGAGAAAAACAGATAGGGTTAAAGAAAAGATAGGATTTCTAGAGTGTCTGTGAAGAAAACGGAGTGCTTAGAGTTTGTAAGCTTAGGAACTGGGTGTGCATGTATTCAGCTTTATTAGTGATTAAACTTCAGTGTTTTAACACAATGTATTTACATAGCCCGTGTACGTAGGCTGAGTAACCTTGTGAGAGCAAAGTGAGATATATGTTATTTCACTCCAACATCAAAATGCTCCCAAGGAATATAGTATTCCTGGTTGGAATTTAACCCTGAATGGGCCCAGAGAAAGGTAAGGGATTGGCTGTATTTGTGTCAGAGGCTTCGGAACACCACCTGGGCTCGTGCGGGTCATTTTGTAACCTACTGGTTCCAAAATGAATTGCCCATCCCTTTTATGAGGTATTTGGATCATGAGTGATGTATGGCCAGACAATGACAGAATTGGAAGGCTCTAAGGCTCATCAAGTCCAACCCAGTGCTGAAGGAGGAAGTGATGTCACTTGCTTTCTGCTGGAATTACTTCCAAATTAGAAGGATAGACAGAAGGACCACAAGGCACTCATATTTCCTTACATTACTATCCATCTTTTTTTTTTGCATCTGCATTATCTTTTCATACTAGCTGTTCTGAAAACAGTAGTTATATATATCCAAGATATAATGTGCACCGTGGTAGCTATACAATACAGTATGAGTCAGCCTCAGATGCCATGCCTTCATTTTACCTGGAATGTAGAATTAGGAGTTGAACATTCATGCAACTGCATTATGGCATGTCCACTGATTGTAATTTTCATAAGTGAAATGACTGTTGTTGTGGATATGTGGAAAGGGGAGAGAGAGAGAGAGAGAGAGAGAGAGAGAGCAGGTGGAGGCTACATTTATTGAAGAGATCATTTACAGGCACTTTTGTCATGTTGTCCACAGTCATTGGACATAAAAGATTTTTTTGGCTGCAACTCTTTTTTCCTTGTCTAGACACATCACAAGTTGTGCCCAATGGTGAATTTCCACTAGAGGGAGTATACTTTGATATCTGCCCATCTCCACCTATGCTGTTTCAACCTCCTACTGAATCATATTTAAGGCTGTTTAAGGCCACTTTCGGTGATCAAGGAGGTTGAATTGTTTGATTATTATTTTTTGTCTGTTCACTTGTGTTTTTGCCATCTTGCCTTTGTATTCTTCTTTTTGTTTTTTTACCTGATTTGGGTTTTGTTGTTTATGCCTTATTGTGGATTTGGTTTATCGTTGTACTGTTCACTGCCCTGAGTTCCCTTGTGAATATTGGGAGGTAAATAAATAAATAAATAAATAAATAAATAAATAAATTTATTGATCTCCTATGTAATGGTTATTGAATGCTCATTTTCATTCCATGACAGTAAAAAAAAAAGGTTTTTCACATCTGTCAAAATCCTTTCATTTTTATAAAAATGTTAAAAATGAGGGAGGAAAGGAATCAAGGAGATAAAAAAAATTAATCTCATTCTCTACTTATCCTGGATAGATAAGCTCACGAAGGTTCAGAGTTAAACTCAGACATCAGATAAGAAAGATAGCACAAGTCAGTATTTATTTCAAAAATCAAACTGAAACTGCTACAAATCAGCATAACATAAAGCATAATACTGCAGTGAGTTTCATGCATACCCAGACAGCCTGAAATCTGTGCTTTGTGAATGATAAAACACAGGAAGGCAAGGTCATGCTTCAGATGTAGCATACAAATTACATTTGCTGTCCTAAGAGGAAAAAAAGGTAAGCAAAAGCGGAGAACACACACAAAGAAAGGAGAGCAGAATCCTCCAAGAAAACATAGGTTTTGATACCACAATTACCATAAGGCTAGAGCGATACCTTTGGGATACATAAAAGTAAAATGCCAGCTAATTGCTTTTGTGCTCCCTACCCCATCCATCCCTTGTGCTATACAGTACTGTGGGAAAACATTTTCAAGGATGAAAAAAGTTTCATTCTGAAGTGAAAAAGAGAATAGGACAAAGATGGTCATGGCAAATTTATTTGCTACCATAACAGAATTTTAAAACATTAACCGCACCAGATTCAAATTCAGTTTTCACTTTTCATGGCACCCAACAAACCATGATTGTGTGATAGCTAGATTATTGCTAACTACAACAAAGATAGACTTATCAATGGCCCATAAAAATAACAGGTGAGGAGATATTATCATGTACAATTCACCCTCTTATCTAGGATTGCCATTTTCTGGTTCTCCCAATGCATACAGGTATAATACATGTTTTAACAGGCAGCATAAATGATACATTATGCAAATCAATATGGAATTTTACATAATATACAAATTAAGAATATTATTGTTGCACAGCAAAAAAGCCCAACCCTAATCCATCTGAATATCATAGAAATCCTCACGAGTGCTGATTCTCAGGAAAACAACACAAAGTGGACAAATTCCTAGATAAAGGTCAAATATTTTAGAGTAACTGAAAAGTATCCCAAACTAACTGTTTTTTTTTTGGGGGGGGTAATATTTGGCTTCACACACATGTCAAAACAGCTTGATTCCTCTTTCTTAAATGCCTACCTGTATTCTTGACTGCTATAGCTGTGGAACACACTGTAGAAGGGAATGAGATCCACAGCACACCATGAAAATCTGCATTTCAGATTGCACCATTCAGAACACCTCAGCTGAAATTGTCCCTGGCCAAGTGGGCTGAGCGATGCTGGGAATCAAAGTCTAAGAAAGAAACTTTCCCCATTTCGGCTTCTTAATAAATACAGCTGTATCTATTTACTTAGGTGTGGGATCCCTTTAATGTTGTGGGATATTAGAAAGAAGTTCAAGGAAGGACCATACTGCCCTTCAAAGACAAATTCATATAGAATTCCTTTTTGAAAGTAGCATTAACATTTTCTTTCCATTGTTTGAGATCCTTTTCCAGAAATGTAACACTTATAGCAACCATAATCTCAACTTCAGCAATAAGCAAGAAGTTTCTAATAATTTATTCCCCTCAAACTATACTTTTTCTGGGAGCAATTTTCTTCAGGGCAGCACTTACCCATACTTCTGGCTAATCCACTGTTAAGTTAAGAGTAGAAGAGATATTTCTAGGAAAACCACAGAATCACAGACTCATAGACTGAGAGTCCTGCAAAAACTACTGAGTCTGCCCTCCACAGCAGAGCCTGGATCATTTCCTTTTTGTGGCCACCAACTTCCATAATCATCCTGTTATTCCAAACAAAGCAAAACATGCTGCTTATGTACTGCCCCAAAGTGCTTAAAGTAGTCTCTAGGTAGTTGACAAGTAAATTCTGCAGGCTACACATGGCACACACCCCAAGTGAGTTGGGGCCTCATTTTACCAAACTGGAAAGGACAGAAGATTGAGTAAACCTTGAGTGGGCTTCCTGGGATTGCACCCCAGCCCATGAGCACAGTTTTGGTTGCAGTACAGCAGTTTAATCATTGTACCATGAGGCTTTCATGGAGATGAATCACCAGCTTTCTATGTGCACTAAGCAGGTGATAATTAGGAACCAAATATTCCCCTCATTATAACATTTACCATCAGTCTTTGGTTTGCATATTTCTAGATGCCCTAAGCACATCTGATCTCCCCTGATTTCGGAAGCTAAGCAATGTTGGCCCTGGTTGGTACTTGGATGGGAGACCACCAGGGAAACCAGGTGCTGTAGGTGCATGGAGTAGGAAATGGACATGGAGTCACGAAGAGTCGGTCACGACTTTAACCACACACACACACACACACACACACACACACACACACACACACACACACACACACACACACACACACACACACACACACACACACACACACAAGTGCCGGTAAATGTGAATGGCATTACTCATGGGTCATGGAAAGGCTTCTGACTCACTATTTATTACAAACAGAAACTGTTTACAATTCTTTATAATTCTGCTTCTGTAAGGTTTCCTTCCCAGTGTGGTGTAGTGGATAAAATGATGGGCTACAACTCTGCAAAACTAAGGTTGGAATCCCCACTTGGTTATAGCGATGGGCATGAAACGTAAAAATGCCATTTCATTTTGTTCCATTTCATGGCCCATCTCACTTAATTTTTGTTTCTTTGAAATGATTTTTTTTAAAAAAATCAGTTTGTTTTTTGTTTTGTTTCTTTTTTCATTTTATCCCATTCTTGCCTCCACATGCAGAGGTGGGAACGGGGTCTCTTCTTCTCCCCAGCACTGGATGACAGCACCAGGCGCGCTGTCATCCCCCGCAGGGAAGATCCCTTTAGAGACAGCCCAGGTCCCGCCTCCACACGTGGAGGTGGGAACAGAGCCCTCTTTCGACTGTCCTCTGCTATGGGTGGATGACAGCTGGGAAGGCTGTCATTCCCCCCCACGGCAGAGATCCCTGGAGAGAGAGCCGCGATGTCGGGTCCGCTTGCAGAGGTGAGACCATGGCCCTCTCTCGATCACCCTCCACTGTGGGTGGATGACAACCTGGCGGGCTGTGATCCCCCCACGGCAGAGACCCCGGAGAGAGAGACGTGGAATGGGCTCTGCTTGCATGACAGGGCAGCAAGACCTCACTGAAAATGGCCCGTTGCCAATTCTGGAGCTTCACACTGGCAACCAGGCCATTTTCAGTGGGATCCTGCCAATCTGTCATGGGCTGGACCCCTTTAAAAATGGCCCAGTCAGCACTGGGGGGATCCCCTGGTGGCTACTGGGCCATTTTTAAAGGGATCCAGTTGATGACAGGTGGGTGCCGGAAAGCACAGGCTTTTTAAATTCCTCCCCCTGGGGAAGCCTGCACTCCAGCTGATCAGCGGTGGCTGGGGGGGGAGTCTGCCCTTTCTGGTGCTGATGGGGTACCTTGGGGGAGGATCTGCCAACTTTTCCCCATAGGAATGCATTGAAGCAATGCATTTCTATGGAAAAACGAAAAATGAAGTGAATGAAATGGAAATGTCCATTTCATTTCATTTCATTTTTCTTTGATGGGTCCCTTCATTATTCATTTTGTTCCCTAATGAAACAAATAACGAATAATGAGACAAATTAAAAAAAATCATTTCGTGCCCATCTCTACTTGGTTATGAACACTCACTGGGGGAATGGAACTAGTAAAACCACTCCTTAAATATCCTATTTACCGTGAAAGCCCTACTAGGGTTGCTGTACATTGATTCCAACATGATAGAACACAATACACACAAGGGTTAGAGACTTCTTTTCTAAAAAATAAGATCCAGCTCAGATGACAGTGTACATGGGCATCGGGGGCAGGTCTAAAATGCTGGCAAAACCTGGCCAGCTGGGCATTGTGGCAACCCTGCTCTAGTCCCACCTCTTAACTTCTCTGCCTTCTCTTGGACTCTCCTTTTTTCAGATGTGCAGAGTTTCTCTGCTTGATCTGTTTCTGCACAAAATTCTCTGTTCTTGATGTCATCTAAGATATATCTAGCATCCCTTTTCTCCTTCTCTTCACCTCTTTGCCTACTCAGAGCCTTCTTTCCCTCAGATGTCTGTTATCTCTTCTTCTTTGCCTAGTCCAACTCCTTATATTCTCTTAATAGTATATAGAGTACTGTACAATCTTTACATCATTGATCCAGTATACATCATTGTCTGCATTAAGCATATAATCTGTTCTACTAGTCATGTTTTAAATATTTGTTGCAATTCTGTTCTTGCTTTGGTAATATGCTTTGTATTCAAAGCTAAAACATTTTATCTAGAAGCAGCCAATTCAGTATAAAAAAACTTAAAAATCATGAACTTCATTACATCTTAGAAAATGCTTTATTGATATAAAATATCCATAAATTTCTTCAGCACTCTAAATCACGAAGTTAAAATGGAAAAGTCAGATAATCTATTTCAGGAAGCACTGTGCCATAGCAATGAGTTACTTTTTAAATAAAAAGTACAATGATTTCAATTAAAGTTCACTCTGCATTCTGCAAAATGAATAGGTCCTGTTGTTTTCCATAGTAATAATGGAAAGCTAACTGTTCAGCTGAAAATGTCTGCACTCTAAGCTGGAAAAAGGTGAAGAAATACACTTCTGCATACAGATTGCCTTGTAAAATTGGCTCCTATTTGCCGATGAAAGACATATAAAATAAATTGAGACTCAGTTGTATATTTAACCTAGTCCTTAGCCCTGAACTACAAGCAAACCTTTGCCCATCTTTCAATTCAAAACGAGGGAAGGCTACAGTTTTGGGGGCTTTTTAGTTTAGAAAAAGGCAACTGGTAGGGGTCTTGATTGAGACATACAAAATTATACAGGGAATGGATCAAGAGGATAGAGGGAAGCTCTTTTCCCTCTCACACAATACCAGAACCAAGGATCATCCACTCAAACTGAGGGTTGGAAGAGAGAGAGAGAGAGAGAGAGAGAGAGAGAGAGAGAGACAGAGACAGAGACAGAGAGAGAGAGAGAGAGAGAGAGAGAGAGCAGAAAATGAGCTGGTAGTCATTTTACTGTCCTCAGAAGGATGAAAGCTGAGTCAACCCAGAACCCTTTGGGATCAAATTCAGGTCTTGAGCACAGTTTTCACCTCAGTAATATTGCTGTGCCACAAGACTCTGTGTAAAGTTCTAAATTCCAAGTGCAGCCAGTGAGATTTTACTACTTTTCCTGTGTCTAGGAGCAGCAGATATATGGGGCATACCACTATCTGCTTGTTACTGAGAATCAACCATAATTAGTACCAACCACATATCTATATGTATCTAGCAGCATTTGGTTAATACATCTATTACTGGCCTGTCCAACGCGTCGACCGCGGTTGACCAGTCGACCGCGGCGCCGTCAGAGGTCGCCCGACAGGTCCCGGTGTTGGGGGGGATTCCCCCCCACGCACTGGCGAAGTGGCTGGGAGCCCAGCTGGCGCTGGACTCGCTCGCCCTCTCCAGCATCAGCGGTGGCTCCAGTGGCGGCGGTGGGCCCAGGCCGGCCTGCTGGGCTCATTTGGGTTTTCCAGCGGTACCTGGTGGAGTTCGGGAAGCGGGTGCGGCGGGCGCAGAGGCGGGCCCAGCAAGGTGGCCTGAGACTGCCTCTGTGGCTGCCGCGGCCGCTGCTAGAAAAAACGAGCAAGCCCAACACGCCAGGCCTGCTGCCGCCGCCGCTGCCGCCCCCCGCCATCGCTGCCACTGCCGCTGCCACCCCCCGCAATCGCCCCCACCCCGCCCCACCATCGCTGCTGCCCCCGCCCCACCCCCGCCATCGCTGCTGCCCCCGCCGCCGCCACTGCACCCCACCATCGCTGCTGCTGCCGCCGCCGCTCCCACCATCGCTGCCGCCACCGCCACCACACCCCGCAATCGCCCCCACCCTGCCCCCCCGTTGGGAGTTGCAGGTGCGTGGCAAGCGATGTCGGCTCTGAGCAGCACGCGGCGGTGGGGGATTGGATCCCCCAACGCTGCCGTTGCGTGCTGCTCCAAGGCATCTCTGTGCAGCACGCGGCAGTGGCGGCAGGGG
The DNA here is from genome assembly GCA_037367245.1 of Phrynocephalus guinanensis. Lineage (NCBI taxonomy): Eukaryota > Metazoa > Chordata > Lepidosauria > Squamata > Agamidae > Phrynocephalus > Phrynocephalus guinanensis. Next base: position 38,052,945 of record CM074740.1, read on the forward strand.
ATCAGATCCTCCAACGCCAACGGCGCACGCTGGTCTGAGGCAGCTCTGGGCAGTGTGGACAAGCAATGGCAGGGGATAGGATCCCACAACGCTGCTGGTGCATGCTTCTCTGAGGCAGCTCTGGGCAGCGTATGGTGGTGACCCCTTGCCCCCCTTGCCCCCCCAGAACCACATCCGCATATCACAGATTTTCAGTCATTGTGGGTTGGGTGGGTCCCTAACCCCTGCGATAGGCGGGGGGGCTACTGTATTGTCATATTGAAAACAAAGTGTAAGTTCCAGTTGTTAGTCCCAAGAAAAGCAGATTCTGCAGACAGGTACCTAAACCGTAGTGTGGATGTGGTCTTCCAGCCAACTTGTTTTTGTTCGTTTTGGCATTTTGTGTGTACAGTATGTGGTCTATGGGCACCCAGAATGAATCATCTGATTTTCCATTATTTTTTATGGGGAAATATGCTTTGATATACGAGTATTTTGTTTTACAAGCATATTTCCGGTATGGATTATGATTGTAAACCAAGAAATTTCTATATACATAATTTTTAATGACCACACAGATCTTGCAAGGAAAAAGAAATTGTTGTGTTTTCTCGTTTTCATGCATTAAACTGAGACAAACTTTAGTTATGTGGTCATGCTTCAGTTATTTATGAAAATAAGTAATTACAGGTTGTTAAGGATTCATTTGAAATATGGTCCTGGAGGAGTGCTTTGCAGATATTCTTGACAGCATGAAAGATAAACACATAGGTCTTAGAGTAAATCAAGCCGAAGCTATCTCCAGAGGCAAAAATGTTGAAACTGAGCCCATCTGTCTTTGGATACTTCATATGAAGGCAGAATCCTGCAGAAAACATAATAATGTTGGGAAAAGCTGAAGGCAACATGGAAAGAAGAAGACCAAAATAAGAGATGGTTTGAGTCCCTTTCCATTCTGGCCCATGTGCCCATCATATGTCAGCCAATGCCCGCATAGTCTGCCAACCTTTTTCTTTACTGTGGGAGTGGGATGTTGCCTTGGCTAAGGCTTTTTCATAGGTTGTACGGTTGATGGTTGGTCATTATCAGTGCAATGCAATGATGTGTAATTTTTTTCACAACATTTCAATGGTTTGGGGCATTAGACATGAGGGCAAAGGCAAGAGCCTGCTCTCTCAGGATGGTAAAGGAATCTCCCCATTGAGGAAGCTTAAGGTAGAGTCATGGCTCAGGGCCCCACTCTCCCAGATCTACGTTCAGGTGGCACAAAGCCACTGAGAGTCTTACGCCCATGTTGTCTCTAAATGGAGATCTGGTGGAAATGTCAGTTGCTGCTAAAGCAGATGGTGGTGGGCAAACAAGGCCAGTTGGGCTTCCCAGTGCTCCAGTTCCCACTCCCTAATGCTGGCCAGCAACTGCTGCTGTAAAAATAAACCTATGGCATTTGTCTCCCAAAAGAAGTGCTTTCCCCCTTGTGTGTAGTTTAGCAAGCCTAAAGCCTACCCAGCAACAACTAACCATTGCCAAGTTGTAAATTGGGCTTATCCCTTGTAAATTGGACAGAACTTGCCTGTTGTATGTGAGTCATTTTACAACTGAAGCTGGAAAAAATGCTGACATGCAAAAAGTTTTTCTATATTTTGATTGTCTAAAGCTATTCATTGATTAGCATGATATGAGAAATGGAAAAGGGAAATGTGAAGATCAACCTGAAATATAAATATATGTTAATCTGTTAGATCCTTAAAAGAATCATGGTAGTTAGTTACAGATAAGAATTTCTATGCATAAAGTGAAATCTGTAGACCAAGGTGTAGCTCTTTTATAATAGCCCATAAAGTACTAACTTGAGTTAGAGAAGGCTTTTGAAATTAGATGAGTGGGTAAATAGACCCTGCTGATGACATTTCTTACATATACAGTTAGCTAAAATATATCCACAATTGTTTAGCTAATTGAAGAATTAAATATCAAGATTGAATATACTCTTGAAATTAGACAGGCTATATCTTTTGTATTAGAAAATAGATGTAAGTAAATATGGATCGAATATGGATGAGATAATAAGGAAACTAAGTATGAAAGTACTGTATGTTCCTTTAAGTTGGGAAAGGAGATAGGAATTATACTGGGCTGAAATGTTGGGAGAATTGTGATTGAATCCGTAACATGACAGGAGGCAAGCAACATAGTTGTTTTATTTTGTTTAGTGTAGAAAATAAATAAATGTTTTTTTAAAAATGCTGACATGCAACATGAGCTTGCATTTGAACAGCTGCCTGTAGAAATCTACAGCGTTTTGTGTTTGGGCTTATAAGGGATGTAAAGGAAATTCTGTCGATGCTGCAGTTCAGCCTTATATTTCTTTATTAGAAAGTAAGGTCTGTTGTGTCTAGGGAGACTTACGTTCTGATTGTGTGTTCAGGACTGCAGCCTCAATGGCTTCTACCCAAATATCTCTGGCCTGGCCACTAGAAACACAGTTTCATATTTTGCTGATCTGTAGGAGTTAAAATGTCGAACCAGAGAAGGTTAGAGAAACAGTGGATTGTTTTTCATCTATATAAAGTGCTAGCTGCTTTGAAGAAACACAACTGCCAGGGACAGGTGTAATATAAAAAAGAGGCACCTCGCCTTAAATAAAATATGAATCATAAATAGCATCAAAGTATTAATAGTTAGAAGCACTAAAAGCCATTCATCACCTAAAGGAAGAAGTGCTACTTCATAGCATATCACCCTCTATGATTTCATTCTACATCTGATTGGCCTAAAAACTACAAAAAAATAAGCAGATATTAAAGAGAGCAAGTGAATACATGACCATGAAATTCATTTTAAAGCCTATTATAATTATATACATATTCAAATTCCTATAAAATTAAGTCTTTAAGTCAGTCATTCCCAGAATCCCTCAGCCAGTGGTAGTTCAAAAGAAGCCATATTCTCAAGCTCTAGACATCACATTTTTGGATCTCTCCAGACTAAAAGAGTTGAGATTGTTGGAGTTTTTACAACCTCACATGCTGCCTGAGTATTGAATGAATCTTTATTTATGGTTGTTAACCAAATCAGCTGCCTGAGTATTGAGTGACTGGAATTGAAGTTTTTATACTCATGTGACTGTCAGTCTGCCCAGCACTAACCAATTGTTCCTTCTTTAATTCAAATAAAGCCATGTCTCTTTGCTGAGTATTTTTTCTTATTATTAGGGATGGGTACCCTAACGAAAATGAAACATTGTTTCATCTTTTCATTAGGTTACAAATCATTTTGTAAGCTAACAAAACATGAGACCCCATTTTGTTTTGGATAGTAACGAAACTGTTGTTTTTTTTGTTAAAACTAACCATTTCATTACTATCTAAAATGGGTTCCAGAGAGTCCAAGGGGCACCAATTGGGGGGGGGGGTTTAGCTCCCTTGGACTCTCCCCTTTAAGCCCTCCAAATTTGGATAGATATGTGCGGGTAAGGTGGCCGGGTTATTAAGCTCCAAATTGGGTGCCCCTAGGAGCCTTTCTTTTCCAATTGGAATCGGAAATAAGCCAAGCTGCAAAGGCAATTAGGGAGTTAATACCATAGAGTAAACTCCCTAATTTCCTCCACTTTGCCAATTAACTACCTCCAGCCCCTTTAGAGCTTCATAACTAAGTCCCCTTACCCCCAAATATTTCCAGATTTCAAAGAGTTCCCTAAAATTGCTTTGGGAAGGTACCCCTACTACTTTGGAGCCCTAAGGTAAGTACATTTTGATTGCATATTTTAAAAATAATAATTTTAGAGTACATAGTTTTAAAAAATGCACTCAAAAGTTCCTCACCTTGGGGCACCAAAGTAGCAGGGGTACCTTTGAAAAGTGATTTTAGGGAACCCCCTAAAATTTGGAAACATTTGAGCATAAGGAGGCTGAGTTAATAAGCTCCAAATGGGGTGCCCCTCGGAACCTTTTTTTTTTTCTAATTGGAGTCAGAAAGAAGACAAGCCGTGGCTTTTTTTTTCAAATTGGAGGGGGAGGCTGAGCTAAAATCTCTTGTTCCCCTGGGCCCTAACGGACCCATATCAATTTGTTTCTGTTTCATTTCGTTACCAACAAAACTACTTTAAAATTTTGTTAGTAACAAAATGAAACACAATTAGATGGGGATGGAAATGAAATGAAACACTAATTTTTCATTTTGTGCTCATTCCTACTTACTATCTTTTTCATGCTGAATTCAGTGTCAGTTATTTGTTTGCTGTCAATCTTTTCTGTAAGTAATGGAACTGTAAGTAAAGTAACGAAACTGTAAGTCAATCAGAACTGTAAGTAATGAAACATTTTATTCTTTCTCCTACAAATGTCTCAGAATGAGTTACATAAGTGACAGATAATGGGAAACAAGATGGATTATCTGGGGAACTTGAACCTAATCTTCTCAGTAAATCTCTGTATTTTTGCTGTGTAGCAAAAGGCATTATAACCAGGAATTCAAAACTCTGCAACAGAGAAGATGATATTTCTGTTTAATAATCAAGCTGACTGAAGCAGTAAACAGCATGTGATCATCCTTTAGTATCTTCATGAGCTGTGCATGTTGCTCTTGTTTGGTGAGTGCTCACAGGGAGGAAACAATTGTTGTGTTCCCATGCTAATCTTGCCAACACAGATGCTCTGAGGATGTGCTTTAGGGAGATAAACAGTCATCATCTCCTAATTCTGTAGCTTGCAGTTGTGTCTCTTTTCACTCTTAGAAATCAGGCACCACACCATTATAGCCTATCTCAACATTTTCTCTCCCAGTCTTCTTTCCTGCCACTTGGATAGGTATCATTTAATAAGATGACAGTTCTATTTCAAGAGTGACCCTTGTAAATTCTATGGTCTAAATCTAAGTGGTAGGTCCAAATAGACTCAACCCATCCTATCAATGGAATTTTGGTAAAAATTCTATTTATTGGATGGGCCCACTGTAGTCTGAAATATCTTCATTTGCTGAGTGCTTGACAAAAAGTAGATCATTTACTTTTATATTGTTAAAATGCCAGGCATACAGACTCTACTCTTGCCTGTTAATTCTTAAAAAGTAAGTAGTTCCTTTCAACGTCCAAATAATCTCTTCTAGACTTTAGTCCTAACTACATTTAATATTTAATGGGGAGATGCATCCTTCATTCTATGGTTGAATTCATGCAGAGTTGTCCCAACATCAGGTTGCGCTTTTTACATCTTGCCATAACCGGAAAGGATGAGTCTAAGTTCTCACCATCCGAGCATTGTTACTGAGAAGGGATGAAAAGGATGCTTTACATTATTTGCTGTTATTGATTTGGCCTCTCTCAACTTGATGGAACCTGTGTATGAGGAATTTTATTTCCCCTGCTATCTCATGGTTTGTGGTGAAGGCAAGACAAGGGGTAGTTTTTAATTTCCCTAGCCCATGCCTCTATAATTTGTACAAACTGTATCTGCACAACAGTTATACTGCACTAAAATCAACAAAGCCTGGCTTCCAGTACTGAAAACTACAGCCTGCAAGAGGTCAAAGTTCAATGATTCCCACCCAGCCACAAGCATCCTTGATCAGTTCACACAATAGAACAGCTAACGACACCCATCAACTACAGAGAAGGATTGCTGCCACCCCCAATTGCAGTGAAATCCCTCCATCACAATGCAATGACTAACACCTATTCTTCTGCATAGGACAAGTTTCCTCTTTCCCACAACTTTAAAACCACACAGTCTCACTCACTCTATACCCCAGAGCACAGAGAGAACTTCTTGTTCCCTGAGCTCCTTGCCCTCTGGAGATGCCGCCCACAGAGTCTGGGGAAATGTCAGGAAGAAAAACTTCCAGAACATGGCCAAGCAGCCCGAAAAACTCACAACAGCTAACAGTCATACTGTACATTTTGAGAAGCAAAGATACGTCACAGAAGGTCTGACTGGTGGTTTTAACCACAAAAACAAAAACACAAAAAAAACCCAAAAACCCCACAAAGGTACACAACCCTTCTACGATGTCTGATCATTAAAAGGCCCATGCAACATAGCAACAGACACTTAATTTGTGTTATTTCTGTTACAGAATTGTTCTGGCTTTATTTGATTTTGATTTTGTTTGTTTGGTACTGTATTGTTGATTTTAATTTTGTTGTAAACTCCCCAGAGTTCTGCTGGAAAATGGGCGGTATAGAAATAAGATAAAATAAAATAAAATAAAATAAAATAAAATAAAATAAAATAAATAAAAGTGGTATAGCCACAATTGTGCTTCTTTTACATACATTCTCCCATACACACAAACAAAAATATGGAGGGGGGATGGACTTATAACCATTGTCAATGCTAAAAGCATGGATAGATACAAATGAGGACAGAGCTAATTGAATGATTGAGTAGAAGATGTGGACGTGGCTAGCTTATTAAAGAAAGGGGAAGGCTAATTGTTAAATTGTTTTAAAATGTTTTAAATTGTTTTAAGGCGTGCTCCTTGACTGCTCCCTGCCCTGAGATTTCTAAGAAATATTTCTCAGCCACTCAGTCAGTCAATCAATCAATCAACCGATCAACCAACCAACCAGCCTATCTTCCATGGAAAGGAGTTAAGGTAGTTCATCATTTCTCATTCTTTTTTCTTTGCTCCCCACCGCTCCCACTCCAATCACTTCCTCCCGAAATAGATGTTCAGCCCCAAAGGTGACTGGTGGGCTTCCGTATCATGAACTCAATCTGTATGCTATGTAGTATGGGTGAAAGAAAAGCTCCAGGTGGCAAAACTCACTGCTGAAATGCCAGTGATGGAGTGATGCAGGATCTGGATAGGGCAGTGTGCCAATAGAAAGGACCTTTAAATATAATGTTTTTCTTTCTGCTGGCAGAGTGCCAGAACAAAGAGCTGGACTTAAACACTAATAGGGACTTTTGAAGCTAAACTTTATTGTCTGTGTTTTCTGAGCTGGAGGAAAAAGCGAGCTTATTTTTT